>OX456524.1:101949481-102159481 GCA_949748255.1 Eustalomyia histrio | reverse complement strand
TCATTCAATTTTGTATTAATTTTACGCTAAATCTAAATATTTCTGACTAAACGTGCTAAAAAAATGGCTAAATCCAGCCATAAAATGGCTAAATAGATATTTAACGAATATTTTCTTCAAAACAAAGCCTACTCGACGATCGTAATTTCTGGGTCGATAAAAAACTTCTTATCTTTCTAATAATGAATAATATTTGCCGAAAATTGAGTTATCAATAACTTTAAAAATTCGGAAAAAGTTTTCGACACGGTTTCTAACACATTCTAGGATAGGATCTTGAGATTATTCAGATTCAATTGAACCAAAAAAAATGATTTGTTTTTTGTTTGTTTTTCATTTCACATAAATCTATTTCTAACGTGATTTTCTTAAAAAAAATAAGAAAACAAAATTCCGCGAAATAAAATTTTACGTGAATAATTTAAATTATTTTTCGGAATCATTTTGAAAAATCACTGTAAAATAATGAAAATTCTCTTCAACAGAGGTAACAAAAAATTAAAAAAATGCCTGTCAAAATCTAAATATTAAATGGCACCTTTTAGCAAAGATTTAAAATAAACCACATGTAAGCAAATGTTCAAGGTGTTCTCACATTTTGACTTACATCTTCTGACCTGCTTGAACGATTTCGATAATTTTTAACACAAAACTGTTTAGGAGGCTAGCAAGATATTTAAAAAAAATTAGCAACTGATCTTGTTCGTTCATGACATGAACGCCAGGTATCTTAAGAGGTTAAAAAATAAAAATTCAAACTAACTTATAAAAAACCTTTAGGGTATTTTTTTAAATCGGATGATGGTGATGTTCTGGGCATAATACTCGTAATTCAATATGATATCCGCTAGAAAAACTACATTATTCAGGTTTTGAAATAGGATTCAAGTATTTAGGTTTTCTTAAGGAGTTAAGTGGCTTTCGAAGGCTCAAAAAACCCTATTTTTTAAATATATCAAATAAAATATTTTATTCAAACTATTAAGCATATCAAAAATATGTATTTAACAAGTACTTTTGAAAATTCAGCCATTGGGACCTCATTTCCCTTGACCTCTCAAAAAAAGAGGTCTGTTGGCGTATCCAGAATAACACATGACGGGGTTATATATTCTATTAGTAGATATTTGTGTTTCCAATTATTCCATACTGCCGGTTAACCGGTTATGGCATTATTTGAAAAATTACGAAAATTGATTAATCGGTTATTTGGGTCGATTAATCGGAAAAATTGGCGATTAATCGATTAACCTTTTAATGCAGACTAAATGTATTTCTTTTATAAATAACAACACGATGATCTGCTCTTTATAGCTGCATTGGTTTATAAAGAGTATGCTTCGAATATCTTATGTTTAAGATATTCGAAGCATCCTGAGACTTTTTAAGGAATCATGCCTTAAAATCTTGGTGGTTTTTGGGAGGAATCTGAGGACTTTTTAAAGAGAAAATGTTGTCAGACATGTTCAGTGGAAGTAAACCCTTAAGCTTAAAACAGACAAACGCAGTGTCGACAGGCTGGTATTTTATTTTCATTATTTGTCACTGTCGAAAAATTAGAAAATTTTTAAATAAACAATAAACAATGTTCAAATAAGAAAATTCTTAAATATTTTTCACGAAAGAACATCTTCCTACTAAAGTTCTTCAACTTTTTATTTTTTTTTGGTAAATCTATTAAGTCAAATAAGTTACAAAATTCTGGATTATTTTTTTAGTTTTTATAATTTTTTTGTTTTGTAATTTTTAACGAAACTGTTTATAGGAAAAGAAAAATTACGAATCAATCAATTTTCTATTATTATTTTAGGACATAAGTAACGTCATAGTGCTTGTTATGTAAATACCTAGCCACGTGTTTATTGTTCAGGCTCTGACTATTCAAAAAAATAAAAAAAATAAATAAATTAAAAATTTTCTCATATTCTAAAGTTGAAATAGCTCCAGAATAGGATTTTTGAAAGTTAATTATTTCTCATAATCTAGAGCAATAATTTAACAGCTAAATTTTCTGTTCTGTTATATTGCTCCTAAAACTACTTCTGAAACTTTACTTTGTAAGCTATATCTTACATTTATGTAAACTGGTTCGGGAATAGAAGTTTTTTCAGTGGAATATGCTATAGAAATGATGTTTTAAACCGCTTGTAAAACATTTCCTTGGTAGAAGAAAAGGAAGAGTTCCTGCGGAAGTAAAAAGTCAATATTAGATTGATTTAAAAAAAAAAAAATGAAGAACGTAAAAATATAATTTTTATTAATTATAATTTTTAAAGGAATTGACACAAAAATTAAAAATTGTCTATCGTATATCCTAAAGCGTATATAGCACTTGTTTTTTTGCTTTAAAAAGTTATGTAATCATTAAAGATCCCTTTTACTCGATTTAAAAAAAAATACTGTATTTTAGTTAGTAATTATTTACACAAAGTTACAAAATTAGGAAGGAAAATCTATATTAAAAATTTAACCGGGTAATCGACCTAATTTAACCGATAATTCGAGTCAAATAATTATTTGAGTTTTAAATTATTTGTTTCGGCAGACGATTAATTGAGGAATCGCTTAATCGATTAATCGAATTAGAAACACTAGTAGATAGATGAAAATAAAAAAAAAAACAAGTAAGAGCGGCTAAATTCGGCTATGCCGAATCTTATATACCCTTCACCATGGTTGGGAAAAAACTGAAGTTTATATATGGACATATATGAAATGGACAGATTTATATACGGACGCCTTTAAGAGGAAATTAACCATTTAGTTTGGAGATAAAACTTGGACTCGGGAAGATTTATGGTTCCAGAAAATATGTATTTTAAAAAAATGTATGTTTTGGGCATAACTTTTTTGTATCTGAACCGATATTTCCGAGTTTTTCAGCAAATATGTTATACTAAAGATTTTCGATCTTTTGCTATATAAGACGTATCCATAGGTCATAATACAGCTCTAGAATAGTGTTTGTTGTTTGTGTATAAAAGGTTAAGAGGTGAAAGAAAAGAATTTCAACAAATCGTTAAAAGAAATCACTACAACTGCATGTGTTTTATTTCTACAAAATAGTTTGATTTAGCTGGCAAATTTGCATTTAGGATTTTATTTCGCTTTTTTATTAGAAATATTTGTAATTTCTTTAGCTTAATTTTAAAAATTTGAAGGAAAATTGTTTATAATTTTTTTTATAAATTATTATAAGTTATGACCTAAAATAGTTGCCCTCAAAGGTAAATTATGTATAAAATTTTCTTAATATGTGAGAAATAAAATGGTTTAAAAATGTTTTTATAAATTCTTTTAAATCGGAGCAAAAAATAGAAATAAAACCGTTTGTATTTTGTTTGTATCAGAGGGTTTTTATAAAAATGTTGATGTTTTTAGCCTATTTATGGATTATTTAATTATTAATATAAAATTTTATATAAATTAATTATTAAATGTTAAAAAAAAAACAAAAATAAGCAAAAAAAAAGTCTTAAGAAAATAATAAAAAAAAATGTACAAAAAAAAAAGTGAATTGACCTCACCGAGATTTGAAACTCGAACCCCACGGCCTTAGAGAAAAAAAAAGTATTTGTGACACAGCGTCTAGACAACTGAGCTATTGAAGCTCACACAAAATCATCGTCAATAGAGGTACATATATAAAAGTCTTCGTTAATTAGAGATTTGTTTGGTTTTTATTTAAATGACAAATCTTTGTATGTGTGTTGTTTGTGTATTGAATTTTAACACATGGATGTGTTGTTATGCTCAAAATTCTACATACATATTAAACAAAGAGATTTTACTGGAAAAATTAGAGGTAGTCCTGGTTTTTTGCTAATATCTCAGCCATTTATTAACCGATCTGTCTGATTTTTAATAGCAAACAGAAATGGATCACATGTAACAGAAATAAAAAAGAATCAAGTCCTCATCATGTCTGGGTTCTTCGGAAAACCCATTTCAACACACAGACGGACAGACGGACAGACGGACAGACGGACATCGTTAAATCAACTTCGCTCTTCATAAGGACCCAGAATATATATACTTTATAGGGTCTAAGATCAATATTGTAGAAATTACAAACGGAATGACAAACTTATATATACCCTTCCACCTATGGTGAAGGGTATAATAATTAGAATTTTTGGCGGAGGTGTGAACAAAATGTCCCATTTTTTGGTTAAATTTTCACTAAAAATAACCAGATAATGTTATTTTGAAAAAGTAATCTAAATTTTAACAAGATCGGTTCTAATTTCTTTGAGAATTCATGACTACTCTCCGAAAATTATGTAGTTTTTTGTTTGCAGTTTAATAAAACACTTTTTAGTTAAGTTAAAAATAAAGGAACATACATTTATTTTTCAAACAATATATATTTTAACATTTTTTACATTTGTTCAAAATGATTTACGGTCATTTTTTTCATTTGTGTGAAATTTTTTTAAAAATTTACTCAACAAAACAGAAATTCTTGGTGTATTTGTTTCCGTTACAGGTATTACAAATTTAAATTATGTTTGCTTTCTTTATGTACAAAATTATTTCAATTCAAATTACAAGAACTTCATAAACACACACACAATAGAGTCATTCACACAAAATGTGCCTATAAATTTTTCTGGATAAAAAAAAAAAAACAAAAATACAATTACAAAAACCCGAAACAATTTCAAATAAAGAATAATAACCAGATATTTTTTAGGTTATTGGTAGGTAAAAATTTAACATTTATTTTTAACTGATCAATTATTTGTTTTTTTTTACTGATCTGTCAGTTGTTTAAAGAACATTTAAAACTAAATAACAAAAACCATCTGATTTAAATGACAAGTAAATAGACCGGTTTTTACACGAAAAATCATTTATTTTAAATTACATTTTTATTTTAACTTACAAACTATTTTAAGTGTACTGACTTCAAAAAAAATAAGTTTCAAAATAAACGCAATTAGAGTATTTTTTTTTAATTTACATATAATTATCGATTCCCGCATCATATAAAGGAAAAAACTTGGAGCAGCGCCAATATCCAGCGCATCCTTTCGTTATTGCCCGTGACAAATACGAATTTTCAAACCCATCTAACCCCTTAAGCAGTAGTGTAGTTTAATAGCGCGCCGATATCATTGAAGCTAAGAGCGATAATAAATTTGTTGCACAGTGTTATAAAGAAAGGTTGTGAATTTATAAAGAAGACCCTTTATTATGTATGCAAAATTATGACAACAGTTGGAACATTTCAAATTCCCACCACAACTTATATTTTTCTGTTGTGGACAAAATTTAAAAATAGTTGTTAAAATTTTTAATGTGGATGGTGGGAGTAACAAAAAAATTAAGATGAACTAATATTTAAAACTATTTGAAAGTAAGCAATAAAAGTTTAGGGTAGCAGGGGGAGCATTCGCTACTTTTTTCAAAGTGTTGTCGTTTCTAAACCAACAAAATTTTGGAAAAAACCTTATTTCTCCAAAGCCCACATATCTTAGCTTTAATTTGTATTTTTATCAATTATATTTTGTCTTTATATTTCTTGTTTTTTATGATTTTCAAAGTAACTCAAAACACCACCCACAGGTAAATTTGACGAGTTGATGTTGCATATTTGTTGCATTTCTGGTGGAAAACATATATTGACCTTTGATTTCAACGAAAATTTTTCAAAGAAAATTACTTTTTTCCATCAATTTTGTCAAAAGTTAAAAACGGCTTTCTTATTTAAAAGATGTAACTAATTAATATAACTTATACGTCTATTAAAATTATACTCGCGGAACACTTCGTGATCTGGCCTATGTTATTCATGACCAAACGTTCACATAATTTTTCTTTTTTTATTTAACTTTGTAAAGTTAATATCAACGTTTCAACATCTAAAAATGGATTTTTTTTAGCACACGAATTTAAAAAGTTATAGGAAATATTCTAAATCTCAATTATTTTTTTTTTGCAATCCAAAAACACAAAACCAGTTTAATTTATTTATATCATCAGTATCTGCACAGATGATCGATTTAATGAATTTAATATAAAAATCGGCGGTGATATTTATGACCAAGTGCTGAAATCGCCCCGCGTACCCTAACTATTAACCGAATCATACACATTTTATATTTACCCTCAGTTATTAGATAACGAAATACACTCTAAAAATGTTTGTGATTTAATATTTAAAATGGGCAAACATAAAAATAAACATCAAAAGCGTAAAACTGTTTTGCATACACAGTTAAATACTTTTTAAATATGTGTTTAAAATTAAACACATAATGCTTTACAATTAATTTATTAATTAAAACTTTACGTAGAAATTTTTATTACTTGTAATAGTGCAATAATAAATATTCTGACATTATAAAATTCGAAAAGTTAAGTTAAAAAAACAGAAAATATCATTTAAAAAAACTGACATATTGTCATTTGTTTTTGAATGTTGTTTAAACGACAGACACATTAGTTAAAAAATAAATAATTATTCAGTTTAAAATAAATGTTAAAATCTTGCCCAGCAAGCCAGTTAAAATAAATGATTATTAATTTGTTTTAACGGACTTCAGTTTTTTGTATTTTTGTTAGTTTTTTAATCTGCATAATATAAACACTCACAGTCTATAAACACTTGTTGTGTGAATGATCTTATGTGTGTTTTAATAAAATTTTTGTAATTCGAATTTGGAAGGGTAGCAGGGGGGGAGCATTCACTACTTTTTTCAAAGTGTTGTCGTTTCGAAACCAACAACATTTTGAAAAAAACCTTCTTTCTCCAGAGCCCACATACCTTAGCTTTAATTTGTATTTTTATCAATTATATTTTGCCTTAATATTTCTTGTTTTTTATGATTTTCAAAGTAACTTAAAACACCACCCACATGGTAAATTTGACGAGTTGATGTTGCATATTTGTTGCATTTCTGGTGGAAAACATATATTGGCCTTTGATTTCAACGAAAATTTTTTAAAGAAAATTACTTTTTTCCATCAATTTTGGCAAAAGTTAAAAACGACTTTCTTATTTAAAAGATGTAACTAATTAATATAACGTATATGTGTTTAAAATTAAACGCATAATGCCTACAATAAGTATTATTTTATTAATTAAAACTTTACGTAGAAATATTTATTACTTGTAATAGTGCAATAATAAATATTCTGACATTATAAAATTCGAAAAGTTAAGTTAAAAAAAATGACATTTTGTGATTTGTTTTTGAATATTGTTTAAACGACAGACACATTAGTTAAAAAATAAATAATTATTCAGTTTAAAATTAATGTTTAAATCTTGCCCAGCAAGTCAGTTAAAATAAATGATTATTAATTTATTTTAACGGAATTCAGTTTTTTGTATTTTTGTTAGTTTTTTAATCTGCATAATATAAACACTCACAGTCTATAAACACATGTTGTGTGAATGATCTTATGTGTGTTTTAATAAAATTTTTGTAATTCGAATTGAAATAATTTGTATATAAACAAACAATTAAAATTAAAAACAAAACTTGAATTTTTTATTATTTTTTTTTTTGAAATAGACAGCAAATAAAATTTAAATTTGTAATAACTGTAATGGAAATAAATAAACCATACATTTTCGCTTTGTGGATAAATTTTTATTTAATTGCAAAGAAATTAAAAAAATAAATGAAACTGAAAAAAACGGTAAATGACAGTAAACCATTTGAAACAAATGTATAAAAGAGTTAAATAAATATTTCTTTAAATATGCTACTTTATTTTTAATTGATACTGAAATTTTTTTATTAAACTAAAATTTCATAATATTCTAAGTAAAGTACTTCCAATTTTTGTTATCTTATTCCATTTCCCATTATCTGGTAAAAGCAGGTTTTGCTGGGTAGGTTTTTAAAGGGGTGCTTTTCTGCTTCAAACGCTTTATATACTACGATTTAAGCAAAAATCAATGAATTTACTCAGACGCCAGGTACACATTTTTTACGTTTCTAATGAAAATTAAAAAAAAAACCGTATCGGTTAATAAGGTCATATTCCAGGGAACGCATATTTTGAAAGGATACTTTTCTCATTCTGAACCACAGTTCTTACAACATTCTCGGCGAAAGTTACAACAAGTCCAATCAGTTAAGAATTTACATAAAAAATACTAAAGTGGAACATTCTGAGTATTTTTGCTGTTATATTCCGTGTAGAAAAAAAAAATTGTCCGAGCATTTGACGCTCTTCTCAGACATTGCATACTTGTAGCAAACGGCAAAAACTAAAAAACAATTAACGATTTTTTTTCAAAAATTTGGTTCCAAATGTAAGCTTATACTTCAAATCATGCAATTAAAAACTTTTATGCCAATGCATTGTGTAGTTTGACTTTTATAATGCTATCAATATTGATGCATTTATTAATTTTAAAATTTCTTACTTGTATTTTTCAACTACAAAAGCAAGGATAAAATTTTAATTCATAATGTTATATTTTAATATTAATATTTTTTTGTTTTTAAAAATTGACAATTTTCTTAACCATGTATTTAAATTTATCTTTTCTCAATATGTTGAATAATTATGTATAGTTTTATTACTGCAGGAAAAAATAAGTGCCAAAATTGCAATTATAAGAAGGATTTTTTCAAACACAAGGAATCAGAAAGTTTAAAAAAAAAAACATTTGAATTCTTGAAGTATTAAAATTGTGTGTTTACATTTTACCAATATATATCATTAATATTATTAGCAATTATTTATTAAAAGGATGCTGAGACAAGTCGAAAACCTAGTGGCGAAGGCCTGAATATTTGTTCTAAGAGGAGTAAACGACGAAGAAAAGAATGCTACCCAGATGAAATAATCGTCGAGCTTACCGGTGCATCCATAAATAAAATAAAATTCGCTTGATTTCAAAACTAAAAAAAAATAGAAAAACTCTTTTCATCTTACATACATATTTATTTATTTTTTTTCGTGATTTTCAACCTTTTAGTAGTTTGGTCACAAACTGGAGGTGGTCGGATACAACTTTAAAAATATATAGGATGTACAAAATGACTCTCATCGTGCCAATGATCTAGCCTCATGGCATCCTAGCCACTACAACAAAATTACTAGCCACTATATATAAGAATTTTGTATAATTTTTCTAAAAATTTTGAATTTTTGAAGCGTGAGTATTTCGTGAGCGTGAGTGTTTGAGAGTGAGTAGAAAAAAATCTTCGTGCGTGATTGTAATTTTTGGTACGTGATCGTGCGTGAGCGTGAGTCGAAAATCGCTCGAGTGCCCAGATATTATATTGTTACCCTACGCACCATATTTTGAAACTTTACATAAAGAAATATAGGAGTTATGAGGTTTTAGCCGTTTTCTACAACTGTGCATGATTCCAAATATTTGTTTTGAAGTATTTTTCAACGCCGAAGATTAAGATAACACAAAATGAATGCTCCAGGCATTTATTTACTTATTCTCCAAAATTTAACAACTTTAATAACAATTCAAATGACGTTTGTTTGCATTTGAGATTTCTAAAACAAATAAAAAACAGTGAATCTCAAATCGGAAAATTTTCAAATATGTTAATTGCATATGTTTTAACAAATCCATTCAAAATTAAAAGTCTCTAAACTTTGAAAAGTGCTGAATATTTTGAACTAAGCCCATACTTCAGGAATCACACATTTAATATCTTAGGATTATAATCAAACAGGTTTAGAAAGCCCGTCAAGGGCAGGCTATTCCCACGGAAACACACCTTTTAAATTTCAGATTTATAAGCAAAGCGGTTTGAGTTTCCCTTGAAACTTCCATTTTTATCAGGATCCTTGTAAAAATTCCAAAAAGTACATTATCAGTGATGTTTGGGAAGGCTTTGCATTTCCAAAAAATCCGCCATATCGGATGTATGTGCCAGCGGAAGAACCTACATGTGGAATTTCAAGTTACTAGCTCCAGGAATTCGGGCTGAAAATGAAGGAATTATTCACACAGAGAAAAAACATGGTTGGGAGAATCATCACATCGAACAGCATCACATAATATTGGGATTATTATTGTGACTACCATAGACGTACTATAATACAGCTATCATGTTATAAAATAAATATTATTATTATTATTTATTGCATTTACGCAAAATCGTAAGCGCATAGTGCCAAATAAAATAAATATGATTTTAAATTTATTTTCTTTTATTTGATCTTGAATATTATATTATTCTTGATTTTCTAACTAGATTTTTTAAGAAGATTTTAACCCAAATATTATAAAAATTAAAAAAAAAAAATTTTAAAAAATGCGAAAAAGTACGTTTTGTTCTGCGGCTCCTCATATATAAATTTCAATTGTTAAAAAAATTAAATTATTTCCCTGAAGAAGTCACCCAATGTGGAGACAAAATATTGGAAAATTAAAAATCACTATTATTTTTATACAAACAAGATCTCAAGCTCAATTTAAAACAATAATATAATATAAATATGATTTTACCATAATATAACTGTAGGCAAATTATTATAAAATAAATATGTTCATACTATAAAATTTAAAAATATTTCTTTAAGAAATTAATAGTATTAATAAGATTTTAGATCATATAATCATATTCTTTTTTATAAATGTTTAATTGCAAAGAAACATGAAAATTTTTATTAGTAAATTGTAGAGAATAAAAATTGAAAACATTTCAGAGAGCCAATTTATAAAAAATAATATGATTATATGATCTAAAATACTATTAATACTATTCTTTTACCAAATAACAGATCATCAATACATAAAAAAATTTCTTAAAGAGAAGAAGTTCTCTTTAAGAAATTTTTTTTCTAAAGAAACAATTTTATATGAAGGACTTTTTCAAGAAAACTTCTTTGATTCTATAAATTTTTAAAGAAAAATACTTTAAAGAAATTTTTAAATTCTTAGGAATACTTTAATAAAAAACAAAGATTATTTTCGGACATTTTCTAATAGATAAATTCATAGATTCTAAGGATATTTTTAAGTTTCTTTTAGATAGTCCTTAGAGTATCAGTTTTTACTGTAGAATCTAAGGATATTTCAATTAGAAAAAATCCTTAGAATCTATATAGTTTTCATGATGAAAAGTCCTCAGAATTTAAGAATTTTTTATTCAAAGAAAAGATTTAGTTTTTATAAGAATATGAAAATTTGTATCTAAGAAACAGTTTGCAGAATCTGCCAATGTTACTTTAAGTAAAAGTTCGCAGAATTTAAAAATCTTTCTTTCAGAAAATTTCTAAAAATATATTATATTTTATTAGAAACCTTTTCGTACAAAACAACTCTTGAATTCTACAGACTTTTTCTTTTACAAAATTATTTTATTTAGGTATTTTTAAATTTTTATCAGACTCGATATCATAATTAAATGTTACTAACGATTAGTAAACACTAATTTTTTATAACATTTATTTATGATCTCGAGGCTGGTAAAAATTTTAAAAGTATGTAATTAAAACAGAGAGATCGAATAATACATAAAAAATTTACATAAAAATTATTTTATTGATATTCTGAGTACTTTTTACACTGGACAGTCGATATTTAACATGAAATGAATAAATAAACATAATTTTCGAAAAAGAAAATTCTTATTGTTTTAAAACAAGACAGTATTATAGCTGTTAACGTCAAAGTCATGTGTTATCTGATTTATAATTATGCATTGATTGTTGTCAGAATTTTGTGGTTCCATAATTAATTTATTTTTTTTTCATTGTTAGAATTTTTGTTGCCACAGTATGGTTACAGCCAATCATGTTATAATATAGAAATTATCAATCATGATATAATAAAATATTTACAATAATAATGATGGTAGCGACCATAATGAGGGTTAAAACTTATTTATAAACCAATATATTGACTCTGACAACCATACTCGAATTCAGCAAATATAATATAGTAGCAGTGATTATGTTGCAACCATGTTTTTACTCTGCAAGTTCCCATTATAACCCCATTTATACCACATTCTTGTTTCAAATTATTCAATATATTATACCTAAAGGAATACGTATTTTAAATTTTAGATTTTCAGAAAAAAGGGGTTTGGTACTACGCTAAGGTGGAAATTTTGCGCATTTTTGTCTTTGCTTTTTTAATGCTAACTTTTAATTTTGTTAATTTAGTTTTTACGCACTTTAGTGTAAATTTACACATTTACAAATAATTTATGTATTTTATTTTCATTTACACACATTAGTAAATTCAGCCAATTTATAGTAGAAGTACAATTCCCTACTATAAGTTGGATAAATTGCAATAGAAATTATTTAAAGTGTAGTTTTTATTTTAATATTCGAACAAAAACAAAATTCATAGAATCCCTCTTGAGTAATTATTCCGTTTGCTGTATAAAAACAGGGGTCAGTATTATACATTTGATGTTATTTTCATTTAAAAATATTAAAATATTGTATAAAAAAAAAAACAACAAACACTTAATATTCTGGAACTTAAGATTAATATAGATTTTTGCAAATTTTTATTTATGATTTTTTTATTTTAATTTTTATAAACATACACTTTTAGTGTTGTCTTGACAATCATTCACAATTTTACCACAGAGTAAAGCTGTAGATTCGATTCCGTTTTTCATTTCTATTTAAATCACAATATCTAAACAATAATATTTTTTGTTTGTTTTTTTTTTATTTATTTTTTCTTATTGTTTTGTTATTTTGCAGTAAAAATTTTCAATTCAAGTTAACATTCATTGCCTAAATAAACAAAATATGTATATTGTATTTATTTATAAGGGAGGATTATTTTTAATTTTAAATTCATGTAGAAAATGAAACTGGTCTGTGAAACATAGAAAATACATTATATAATTTTTATAGTTTATTTTTTTTTTAATATTTCTGAGGCAGTTTGAGTAAGAAACTCAATCCAAAATAATTCTAAAATTTAAAAAAAAAAAATTAAAAAATTGGTTATCTTCCAACGAAATAATTAAGATATATATTACGAAAATCCATGGTTAAATTCCAAAGTTATGAAAAATTGTCTTAAACACAAGATTAATACTAAAATCTACTACTCATATCACTTGTAAATGGAAGGTACACAATTTTATGTAGATTTATTGAGAACTTGCTAAAAAAATCAGTATAAGATTTTCCAGTTCAGCTGGTCAAAATTAATAAGAAAAAAAACTAGATGAACTTAGTGCTCAAACACTTTTGACTATAACAATTCAAGCTTTTTTCAAATTGTGAAATTTTATATTTAAATCCACCCTAATGCATGTAAAATTCAATAGAGTATACATTGTGGACAAATTATATGCTATGCCTTTGGTCATGGCCTTAAAAAAAATTCCAGTGAATTTACTGGGAATATTGTTTGGAACACTTGTCACACATAAATAAAACATAAAACAACGTGACCGGTTTACAATATTTTTGTAAATAAAGTAAAATAAAGTGAAAGCATCACGAAAAACTACTTTAAAAATTAAAACAATTAATAATGGAAAATAAATGAAGTTTTGTTCAGAATTCACTTTTAATTGAATTTGAAAAAAAACAGTATGCTTGAAGTTCACATAAAACTCTTAATTAAATTAGCAAACAATTTTTGTTATATCAACTAAAATCTCTTCAGTTTCATTCTGTAGACCGATTCTGAATGCAGTAAAAAAAAGACAAAAACTAAAATGTAATCAAAAATTTCCTTCAAAATAGTTTATAAATTGTCCTCAATTTAAGTAAAATTTTATTAAAACTTAGAAAAATTTTCTTAAAAAGAATAAAAATTCCTAAGTTTGAGTAAACACGAAATAGTTTATATACTCAGAAATAGTTCATGTTTTTTCTAAGTAATATATCTTGATTTTAGGAAAAAAACAAGTCAATTAAATAAAAATTTATTAATTTTAAGAAAAAACATCTTAGTTTTAAGAAAATTGCATACTCAAATGCAATAAAATTAATTTTAGTTAAAAAAAATTAGGATATAATTTACTCTTTATGGAGAAAGTACTTGAACTTAATGTGTGTTAATTTTTTTTTCGCGCGTAGTAAAATTAACTTAATTTTAGAAAGCCCTTTCCAAATTCAGTTTTTAAGTATACCACTTTCTAATTTTGAAGAATTGTTTTCTCAGTTCAGACAATTAAAAACAAAAAGCAATAAATTTTTGCCTATGTAATAATAAAAATTTACTTGATTTTAGAAACTGATGAACTATTTCTAAGGAAAATTTTCATGCAACTTAGTTCAGATAAGTAAAAGTTTAAATTATTTTTAATATTCTATTCCAAAACAACAATAAATTAAAAAACAAACCAGTTAGTTTTCCTTATTTTCAAGAAAAAATATTATTAAATAAAAGAAATTAATTTTTGGTTTGTGATCGAGAGTCAAAAATCTCTCACGTGCCCATCTCTAATCTTAAAATATATTCTAAAATTTTGTTAGCAAAGGGTAAAAATTTTGAATTTGCGCTTTTATGTAATAAATTTGTTTGTTGACTAGAATACAAAATATCGCAGGCACATTTTATACATTACGGCATAATGGCTTTCCTATAATTGACGTAGTGCTTATTAAACTTTATATTTATTTTTTATATAATTTTATTCACTTAATAATAAAAAAGTTTAAATTTGTATGTGTCAAATAAAGTCTAAGCTAAAAATCCCATAAAATAAACTTTTGACTTTCATTTTCCAATAATAACAAGAAATGTAACTGTGATATTTTGTATTTTTGCAACAATTTCCTTAAATTAGTTAATTTAAGAAGACAAAGGACCTCCAGTGTTCCTTAGCCAAAGATGCTGTGTGTCACGTAGGGCGTCCCTTTTTGTAGTTCTCTCAAACAGAACCGTTAATTAACTGCGAAAAGGATCTGACTTTGTCACAATTTATTACGTTCCAGGATATCCTGCAGTACATTTTTTTAATTTTGCTAATGAAATTTAATTTATATTTTAAATACAAGAAATTAGTATTATTCAATTTAGTTTTAAGAAAAAATTGTATAGCAAAAAGCTTGTTAAGAGCACAAAGCGGAAGTACTCCGAAAGTGGGAAAATACTTACTCAATGAGTGTAAAGTACTTTCAAATATATGGTAAAATAAATTACCTTTACCATAGAAGCAGTATTAGGATAATTTTCACTTAAAAGAAGTGATATTTAACTTGTTAGAAAATATTTTCTTATTTTTAGGGAATTGAGTCATAATTTTTAGTAAAAAAATTATCTAATGAACTTAAATAAAATAAAATTTTCCTTAAAACCAAGGAAACATTTCCTAACTAACAGTACAATTTTAGATGATGTATGAACTAATTAGGAGGAAATTTTACTGTTTTCTAGAAAAAATTTACTTCTCAGTAGTAAAATTTTTCTATAATTTAGAAATTTTGACCAAATTTTAAGTAAAATTTGTTTCTTAATTTCAAGGAAAATTTTATTAAACATTGGTAAAAAGTGTCTTTGGCGCCGTTTTCATTTAAATTTTTCAGTTAATTTTTCGAAATTCTAGTTCATTTTTTTTTGAGTGTGTGTGAAGCTGAGAAGTGATCAAAATTTTCACTACTTCGCAAAAAAATCCATTCTTGCGAAAACTATCTGTCAAAATTTTATCATATGAGTTTTTTTCTTCACCAAATAAATGTTTTTGTAAAAATGTGAGTGTTGCACTATTTAACGAACATTGTTATCGACTTTTTTAAATTGATTAATTTTTAACAATTTATTTTTTCTAATATAGTTTTCTTTTTAATTTAATAACGAAATTTCTAATTTTCAAAAGAATTAGAAAATTTATAAAAACAATAGTTACATTTTTGTTATAAAAACAAAAAACGCTCAAATTGCATTAAAAAATCTGTGTTTGCAACACTACAAAAAAAAAATAAAACATTAAAACCAACACAAAAAATCTTTCCTCTTGTTTCACTTTTAGAATTATAAATGCATATAAAGACATTTCTTTATATTAAATGTTTATTTTTTAATAAAAAAAAATTAATTAAAGTTTTTTAATAAAATTTTGTTTTAAAACTCATGGAACTAGTGGACTGAAATAAAATTGACAGATAGTCATCATAATAACATTTATTTCATAACGAGAATGGGAATCGCCCAAAATGAAAACATGAAGTGAAAAATAACTGTGAAATGAAATTGATAAATTATTTTTCACTTCGCAAAGCAACTTTATTTAGATTGTGGTCCTCTGGCATAGCATAAATTATACAAAATATTCATATAAAATGCTATTTATAAAGGTGTTTTAAGTTATATAAAATTTGAGAGATTTTGATCATCTTAATTTATACTGTATATTTCGAAAATGCAATTGGTTTTTCTGAGTCTTCTGTAATTTTCAAGTGACCATAGAAATAAAATTGATAGTTTTTATAACACTTAAAATAGTTTCTTAGTTAAAATAACAGAAAATACCCTTTAAAAGATATTACTTTTCATTTAAAAGCCGGTCTACTTACTTTTCATTTAAATCAAATGATTTTTGTTATTTATTTTTAATGTTGTTAAATAAACTGATTCAGCAGTAAAAGACAAATGATTATTCCGTTAAAAATAAATGTTAAAATTTTTGATACCAATTCCCTTGAAATAACTGATTTTCATTTATTTAAAATTGTTTCTGTATTTTAGTTTTGTGTATTTTAATCCACATAATGTATACCCACACAATTCTGTGAATGATCTTTACTATGTGTGTGCTTATGAAATTCTTGCAATCCGAGTTGAAATAATTTTGTATATAAGCAATTATGTAAATTTTGTATATAATTCGATCTGTTTTAATTAAATATTTTTTAATTTTATCAGGCTCGAGATCATAATTTAATGTTGCTAACGAATAGTAAACAATAATTTTTTATTGAGCGACCAGGTCATCTTCAGCCTCCCACAAATAACTCATGGTTTTGAACAGGAACACATTCAAAGTAAAATTACTGTGCGAAATTTTATTTTTCAGTTAGTGAATGATTACCGTACAAATGAGCTTTTTCTATCTATATATAGAAATACCATTTGGCAACTATCTTCGATTTTCGAAGCACAAATTCACAGAGTTGCCATTCCAAATGTTAATGTTTCCATTTCTGGGAACGAAAAACAAAATTGAAATTTTTTGAACATTTTTTTTTTTGAAACATACAGGAAATAAAATTTTAATTTGTAATAACTGTAAGCGAAACAAATAAACCACAAATTTCCAGGTTTGTGGGTGAATTTTTATTAAATTTTAAACAAATGTAATAAATAAATGAAACAGAAAAAAATCTCTAAATGACAGTAAATCATTTTGAACAAATGTACATATGCAAAAGTTAAAATAAATATTTCCGTTGAAAAATAAATGTATGTTCCGTTATTTTTACCAGAACTTATAATACTTTTATTAAACTAAAAACACTAAGAATATTATGTAGATTACATAATATTCTTAGTGTATGAATTAAAGTGAACAAAATTTTGAATCGGGTGGTTTGTGGCAGCTGAATTCGAATTCGAATCCGAATTTGTTTGTTACGGTTGCAGCTTTCGAATTTTGTTTGTTTTATGTATAATAACACTTTTGGATGCAGCTTTCAAAAATTCAAGTTAGATCGAATTAAATTAAATTAGTAAACGCAATAGACCCTACCGAATTGTACTTCTAAACGAAGGAAAAAAAATACTTTTTTATTTTGATTTTTACTAATAAGTAGAGTATAAAATATCAATACCCGGTTAAAAATGATCATATATGTTCATGTATGTTTATGTATGGTGATCATATATGATTCCATACATGAACATTAACGAAAATTGAGGTAATATGTAGATTTATGATCATGCATGAAGGTAAATAATGACATATTTGTATTCATACATTTGTATATGTTTCTGGTTTTCATATATTTTTGCCATTAAAAGAATTATTTTTAATTTTTTTAGTAAAAATGGTCAGGGTTTTTTATTAAATTTTTTTTTAAATAAAAAATTTATTTTAATTTACATACAAAAATCTATAATTATAATAAAAACATCACGGTTTTGCTTGACGTATTAAATAAATAAACGAACAAATCAAATCTGGAGTTTCTAGTTATGTATTCTTCTTTAGAACTTTGGCTTTATCCAAACATTTCATTTACCGAGAAAGGGCGAATGCTGCCTTTTAACACAAACAAATGGAAGAATAACGGCCTAGACTTTGGCATCTTAGCGGACATTTTTTTAATATCATGAACTACGTTTTACCCCAAAAAGTACAGCGCCATTCATCTTAAAACAGGATTTGATAAGTACTGAAATTGTAAAAGACATAAATTTATTGTAAAGAATCTTAACCGCAAACTTACCAAATCTCATGAAATTCTAACATATCAAGCTCCATGTATCACATTATTTAAATATTTTCTTCAACAAATAAAATAAATCATGCAAAAAATTTTGAACAATACAGAACAAATAAATATATATTTTTTGACACAATAAATTCTCATAAAAATTATATAAGAATATTAAAAACTTTAAAATAAATAAATATGAAAATTTTGACATTGTCAATTTGAAGTTTAAATCAAACAAATAAATTTAAAAAATAAATAAAAACTGAGATAACATATGATCATTAATGGAAAAGTATATGGCATACAATTACATTTATGAGTCCATATATTTTCAAAAATGGGTGTACTTTTAGCATGCATAGATAAATATATGCGTCCATAAATGTCACATACTTTCATATATAATTCATATACGTACATAAATTAAACAATATGTGAGAATACATGATCAAATATTTTTATTTTTACCTGGGTAGATAAATATTACAAAAAAAAAAATGAAAAATAAAGTTTGAAAGACAAAAAATTCTCAAAAGGAAAGACAACGTATATATATATTCATGATAAAATAAAACATATAGTGAAGTTTAATATAATAGTTGATATTTTTAATATGAAAATTTATTTTTAGTCTGTTCGAGATCATGGAAATATTTTCTTTTCAAAGAAAAACATGTTTCTTATTTTTTATTTAGTAATCATGGAGAATGCACAAAAGAAGTTATTTAGACATTAACCCAATGGAATGATAAAATATGTATTTTTAGAATTCTTTTTGTACAATTAAGAAATCGCTGCATCAAATTCTGAATACACTTTTCTGTAAACATTTCCTCTGATTCTAAGAAATTTTTCATACAAGAAACTCTAGTAATTTTCCTTAAAAAATTTTGGAACATGAGAACTTAATGCAAAACACAGCTCGGATCCTTGATATATTTCATTATAGAACGGAATCTTAGAACTTTACTTTAAATTACAGTCTTAGATGCTAAAAAAAATCATCTGATTCTGGGTAAATTTTTTTTATTTAAGACGTTTTTTATGGAAAACCCCTCATATTTTGAGAATTGTTTCCTATGGATAAACCCAAAATGTTTAAGAATTTTTCCAAGAGCAAAAACCCTCATAGAGATAATTCTCAGATTTTAAATAATTTCCTTTCATTTAAATTACATGGTTTTTGTTAATTATTTTTAAATAAATAAATAAATAAATGATTAATCACTTGAAATTTTGCGTACTAATTCCGTAAAAATAACTTATTTATTAATTTGTTTGAAATTGTTACTTATTTGAAATTTTGTTTTTTTTTTAATCTACGGTTAATGACCGTATGTGTATGTGTTTATGAAGTTATGGTAATTTAAACTGAAATAAATTTTAAGTAAAAGCAATATTCGAATTTTTTGAATATTTATTTTTTTTTTGCAACAGTAAACAAAATTTAAATTTGTAATAACGGAAACAAAAAAATCAGGCATTTCCGTTTTGTGGGTAAATTTTTATTAAATTTCGAGCAAATGAAAAAATAAATGAAACGGAAAAAAGTCGCTAAATGACAGTAAATCATTTTGAACAAATGTATACAAAATTTAAAATAAATATTTCTTTGAAAAATAAATGAATGTTCCTTGTTTTTTAAATGTAAATGTAAAGCTTGTACTGCCGGGCTTAGAGGAACCCAAACAGGCCGGTTTTATTAAAAAATTTATTTATATTTCAATAATAACCCAATTGTAAATTATCTTATTTTTGGTATTTTCTTTAAAAAAGTGAATATTTTTTCAAACGATATTTTAAAGAATTTTTAAAAGTTTTAATTTTAGAAAGAAAAAATTCTTGATGAAATAGTACTCTTGTTGCGCATTTGTTTGACTGCTGGAGTTCTCAGGAATATATTAATAAATGACGTACCTACATCGTTTTGTGATAACGATTTATTGAAATATACTGAATTTCTTTTAAGACTTAACTGCTTTATTTCACTGCTGTAAAAAACCTCTTAAACATATCGTCGGCTTAACCTGCAAACCTGCTAACTCCCTTTCAGCATATTTTACAGGAGAGACAAAAAACTTCTTATATATCATATTTGCAGCTTGAGAGGAAAACTAAAAATATAGTTTGCTTATTTTATGGTATTCTTCATGTATGACTACAATGTACAAAAATAAAAATTGTATTTATTTATTTATAAACGATTTTGTAACTTAGCAGGTTTTCTCACATCAATTTATATCATTTCTAAGGGAGATAGGAGGTTTTCTTTCTAGTTTCACAAGTAGTTTTTATTTAAAAAAGCATGTAATTACAAAAATATCTTGTTATTTTATTAAACAAATAAAAATAATCATAAAATGAAAGCATTTAAGTGGAATACAACAAAAAAATTTTTCCATGAAAACAAAATGATTTCAAAATAACTAACTAATACTAATAGTGTAATAACTAATCTAAATAACTTATTGCTTTGTTTTTTTAAATTTACTCATGGGGTAAATTATCATAGAAGGAACGGTAATCTTCGGGAAGTGATCTTTTTAAATATTGTAAGTCTTCAAACTTTTTGGCTGTGATCTTCCTTCTGTTTTCGTAAAGGCAAGGAAGCTGGCAAAAGGGTTTGGAAATAATTGCGGTCGATTTTGTTTGGGGCAATTTTTGCTATTCGTCTGAAAATCTCAATTTATAAAGTATTTCACCACTTGGGTTATATTGTAATGCACGTATGTCTGTGACTTTTGCGTCACCTTTGTTGCGACCAGGTCGGATGCTTTTGAAGTACTGAACAGTATCAAATTTTTTAAAAAACGTATAGCTGATGTAATTTTCCTCGTATGGTTTTGGCTTTTTTCTAGCTGATTTACAGACTTCGACATAGTCTGCAGGCACATAGATGACTTTGTTCTTAAGTGCGCGTTCGATAGTGGAATGAATGCAATCAGCTTCCATTTGAGTGTGGCCCACTTCAAGAAACTTTTGTTCAATAATAATGTTGTGATTTATGGACGTAGAAATCAAAGCATTAGACATTACACAATTTCTATTCTGATAATTGCATCCGTCACTGTAAAAAATTAAAAATTAGAGTTAGTAATAAACACTTAACTAATAATGTACTGGACTTAGCAGTTTTTCTTATCAAACCTTTTTACACACTTCAAGACTCAAATTATAGAAAAACTACATGCTGGTCAACGAGGCGTATCTTTCTCTACCACACGGCATCAAAATCTCAATTTACCATAAAAGTGGATTTAGCAGGTTTGCAGGTTAAGCCGACGATATGTTTTTTTAATGCCCCTAGAATTAGTCACAATGTTATTTTTTATAAATAATTTGAATATAAATGTTTATTTAATATGTATAATTTACATGTTTGATTTTCGCTTATATGAATAAAAAGAAATCAGTATTTAAAAGTATAAAATTTGTTTCCTTTCAATTTGTATCGAAATTTATATGAAAAAACTTTAATATAAATAAGAAACTGGGTCAATGCGCAACAATGGCAAGTGTGTTTAACTGTTAAGTATGTGGAAACTAGGGTTAATTGCATATTAATTATTAGGAGTTTGATAAAAGAATTTCCCCTCTGTTTTTCTATACCTTTTAGGGATTTCTTTAGCTTTGATCCCACTATGCAAGATAATATATTTAGCCAGTTTTCGTTTATTTGTAAAAAAAAGAGAAAAATAATAACATTTTCACAGGTGAATTAAACAAAATATCATAATTTTGTCAACATACAACAATGCCCTGGCAAGAAAAGTAACATTAAAGGGCTATGAACAAAGAAAAACTTCAAAGAATTCGCCACCTCTCCATGAGATGGCGGCCAACAACTATTCTAGAATTTCCTTAATGTTGCTTCGCTTGAAAATAAAAAAAAAAAAAAATGTCAGTTGTCACCGAGTCTTATTTTTCGCATATGTCATGGGTAACATGATTACTTTGATTGGTGGACGATACGAAACTACACTCAGTTTAGTGTTTGTGGTTTAATAAAAAAGTTTTCAGTTCAGTTAAAAATAAAGGAACATATATTTATTTTTCAAAGCAATATTTATTTTAACTTTTTTTTATATATTTGTTTAAAATTATTTACTGTTATTTACCAATTTTTAGTTGCATTTTTTTTTCTTTGTTTGAAATTTAATAAAAATTTACCCACAAAACGGAAATTAGCGGTTTATATGTTTCTGTTAGTGTTATTGCAAATTCAAGTTATGCTTGCTTTCTATTTCAACAAAAAAAAATTCAAAAATTCTAACTTTGTTTTTTATGTAAATTGTTTGTTTACGAGGGTGGACTTTTCGAACTTCCTCGTAGTTATGTGAAATGCAATACTGCTCCCATCAAGTACCATCTGCCAATAGACTACTGTCAAATTTTGAGCAAGTTCCGTCATTTACTTTGCGTTTAACAGCAGGACTTTTCGAGGTTCATAAAATAGGTATTTGTTTGATGAATAATTTCATCGTTGGAGCTAAATCTCTTTCCACCGAGTAATTTCTTTAGGTTTGTAAATAGAAAATAATCACTGGGGGCTAAATCGGGATTGAGGGGGCAATTCGTAGTTTACTTCATGGATTTTTGCCATGGGAACTAAGCTGTCAAACGATTCCGTTGGTGGTTGATTGGGAGCAAACGCGGCAGCCATCTTGCGGAAAGCTTTCTCATACACAAGTGATCGTTTAAAATTGAAACCACTGAGTCATGTGAGATGCGAAAATCTATCGCACATTCAATCTCCCATCGGGCAACACCATATCTTGAATTTTTCCAATTGTTTTGGGTGTAGAGACCTCAACAGGACGTCCAGAACGTTCGGCATCTTCCGTGCTTGTAAAGCCACAACGAAAGTCAGTAAATCACTTTTTTTCCATTGAAATCGATGGTCCATAGTATTTATGAAGCTTTTCCTTGGTCTGATTGACGGTTTTTTCGAAAAAATAATATTTAATGAGCACTCGAAATTCACTTTTTTCTATTTTTAAAAAAATCCACGAGGTTGTATGTTATTAACAGCTGTTATACGCAAAGTAAATGACGGAACTTGCTCAAAATTTGACAGTAGTCTTCTAAAAGCTGGTACTTGATGGGAGCAGTGTTGCATTTCAGATAACTACGAGGGAAGTTCGAAAAGTCAAAGACTTATTGATCTGCCCCCGTATATACAAAATTGTTTCAATTCAAATTAAAAAAACTTCATAAATACATACACACACACTTAGGGCCATTCACAAATAATCGTAACAATTTCCAATGAATGAATAATCAGTTATTTTTATGGAATTGCTATGTAAAATTTTAACATTTATTTTCAGCTGATTAATGATTTGTTCTTACTGATGTGTCAGTTGTTTAAACACCATATAAAAATAAATAACAAGGACAATTATATTAAAATTAAAAGTATGAAAATCGTTTTATTTTGTTTGATAAAACCAATATGGGTTTTAAATGAAATATCATTTATTTTACATCGTATTTTCTGTTATTTTAATTTAAAAACTATTCTAAGTGTCTGATCAACAATTTGTTAATGCCAAAAATGGCTGCATTTGGACTGGAGGACATATAGTTCCAACGGGAAGGCGTAACTGCTCACACAGCTCGCGCGACAATAGAAATTTTGTTCGCCGGATTTAACCTCTACAGTAGACCATACCAGAAAAAAAGTTCGCCGTACACCAGCAAATATTAAGTATTTCTGAAAGGCAATTTAAAAAAAATATAGAGCAATTCCATATGAAAACGATCAAAATTGGCAAATTTTTGGACGACCCCTCTCCGATTTTAAAATAAATAGTCTCAATCGATTGCCCAGCAAAAAATAATGTACCTACATATATATATTTTTTTTTATATTGACTGGTTTAGTGGTGGTGTACACCACTGTCATGTGACAAAATTGAAGAATTCTTCATAAGGACCTCATTGAAAGTTGTTTTAAAAAAAACTAAAGCGATCGCAACGAGTGATAGCTCGTTGGAAAGGTATTGAATCAGGCTTTAATTGAAAAATAAAAGTTTCCTAATTTTTCCCAGAAATTTACCTTTTTTCCCATGAAAATTAAATTTTCCCATGATAATTAAATTTTCCGATTTTCCACAGAAGCTCCTAAATTTTCCGGCTAATTTTATTTTTTTTGGATTCCTCATAATGTTTGCTTTAAGAATCAGCAATAAAAAAATGGGCCCCGACTCCTTGTTTGGACAGGAGAAGAGCATTTAAGAGACCACCTTGTTCTCATTGTTTTTATATTTTTTATAATTGAATTATTTTTAATTATTTAACATTATTTTATTTTATTATTAAAAATACATTTTAAAAATTATTTTACATTTAAAAATACATTTATAAAGAAAAAATCAATTTTTTTTTAAGAGCCCCAAGTTGAGTGTGTAGTGAATATGGTCTGCCTGCCTTCACAAGATCGGCCATAAATCCATGGATAATAGCAGCAGTGGCATGTAATGGCACACCAAACCCGACAGAGGCTACAGGTCATAAAATGTTTTGTAAATTTTTTAAATTACCAGGTAATAAATATTTCGCCTAAAATGACACGTGCAGAAACAAGTCATAAAACACGGATTTTCCATAAATATGGCGAAATATTTATTACCTGGTAATTTAAAAAATTTTATGACCTGTGGTCGGCTTATTGGCAGTAACCAATTAAGTCCCTCTTTAAAAAACATTTTATGACCAGTAGTTCACGCAAATTTTCCTATTAAAGAAAAGCAAATATCGCTTATTTTTTTACCTATTTTTTACCTAAAAATAAATATAAATACTTCACACACTCTGAGTCAAATTTCAGTTGAATACTAAACGTGAAAGTGTTAAAGTGTTTTTTTTTTGTAAAGTAAAGATTGAAGCTGTAAAGACAATTTAAAGTAAAATGAATAAATTTTGCTGCAATCCGTTTAACAAGAGTGGACATCGTTCGAAAAAGATAAAAGTATTAAAATTAACTGGTGTTTCGAAGCGATACATGAATGAATTAAATATACAATACGGTGAAGAAGCACAATTCATTTGCCCCAAGTGTAAAATCGATTTGTCTCAACAAGCAAATGCATTGAAACAAATGCAACCACAATCCGAGAGTGAAATGACAATTGAACAAAATGTTTCATCTGATAGTGAGGCAGACATTCCGATGGTCAATATGTCTTTGAGTCCTTTGAATGAGGCTATTACCACTTTAGGTGAAACGCCTATTAGAAAAAGAAAGTTGCGAAGTGAAAAATAAAGGAAAGATAAAAAAGGCAAGGTTATGAGTGCAATCGCGACAATATTTGATGAAGGCTCTGATAACGAATGCAGTCAAGCAGATGACGTTGATGACGGCAAACAAATGATTGAGCAGTTGAAAAGAAAATTCAATTTAGCGACCACTTTTCCGGAGAAATATCTCATTTTATCTGTGCTGCCTCAATCATGGTCTATGCGCAAGATTTCTGAACAGTTTCAAACATCTTTTTACATCGCGAGAAGAAGCAAAGAATTAGTTCGACAGAAGGGCATATTGGCGACTCCCACCAAGAAGCAACGGTGAAATTGATTCAAAATTTTACTGCAATGATGACAACAGCCACGCCTGCCCAGGTACACGTGACTATGTTATCACACGTGAAGATGGAGAAAAAGTACACAAGCAGCGCAGATTATTATTATGTAATCTATCCGAAGCATACCATCAGTTCAAAGAGAAATACCCAGCAGAAAAAGTGGGATTTTCTAAGTTTGCCATCCTACGACCAAAAGAATGCGTGCTGGCATTAGACAGGCACGGAACGCATTCAGTCTGCGTTTGCATGTTTCATCAAAACATCAAATTAATGTTCTTTCCATGCCAGAAATTGAAAGTATTTCACGGTGAAATTGAAACATATAGGGACCTCCTGTCGAAGTCGTTGTGCGCATACCCCACGGAAAATTGTCATCTGTCCAAATGCGACAATTGTCCGAAGATTGACGAGCTAGAGCAATATTTGGCGGAAAAGTTTGAACAGCTGTTAATTCAGGAGGTGCATTTCAAACAGTGGATAATTAGCAGCGGCAGATGTTCCCTTGAGACCGTGGTCAAGCAGATTCCGGAATTCATCGAGGAATTCGGATTCAAGTTGAATGAACTGAAGGCGCACCATTTCATATCCGAGATGCAATCGAAATTTCTAAAGGAAAGTAAGGAGAAATTAGCCCAAAATTATGAAATTCAGGCTTATCACTGGGCAAACGACCAGTGCACGGTGCATCCTTTTTGCATTTATTTCAAAAACGAAGATAACGAACTACAGACCGTAAGCCTTGCTGTTGTTGCGGAGAGTTTAGCTCATAATTATGTGTCCGTTTATTTATTTCAAATGAAACTGTTTGAATTCTTAAGATCAAAATTCGATGCAATCGACAAAGTAACGTTTTTTTAGACGGCGCGGCTTCTCAGTACAAGAATAAAAAAAAATTTTTACAATCTTTGCATAATTGAAGAAGAACAAAACTGCAAGGTCGAGTGGCACTTTTTTGCGACGTCCCACGGTAAGGGCCCGTGCGATGCGTTAGGGGGAACCCTAAAACGCATGGCGACTAAGGCAAGTTTGCAAAGGCCATATACTGACCAGATCTTAAATGTACAACATTTGTTTTCGTGGATTCAAAGCAAGGAAATTGCCATTAACACAGTTTTATGCACTCAAAAAGAACACGATGCCATGGAGCGACGACTTCAAAACAGATATAATAATGTCAAAACTATAACTGGAACGCAAAAGTTTCATTGCTTCATACCAAATATTTCTGATATGTCAATTAATGTAAAGCGGTATTCTTCGTCTGCCGACGTGCTAAATTTAAAGTTACTTTAATTTTATAATGATGCCAAGACAATTGAAATTTTTAATAAATATTGTAATTAAGTATAAGCAGCAAAATAAGAAAGATTTTTTCTTCATAAATGTATTTTTAACTGTAAAATAATTTTTAAAATGTATTTTTAATAATAAAATAAAATAATGTTAAATAATTAAAAATAATTCAATTATAAAAAATATAAAAACAATGAGAACAAGGTGGTCTCTTAAATGCTCTTCTCCTGTCCAAACAAGGAGTCGGGGCCCATTTTTTTATTGCTGATTCTTAAAGAAAAAATTATGAGGAATCCAAAAAAAATAAAATTAACCGGAAAATTTAGGAGCTTCTGTGGAAAATCGGAAAATTTAATTTTCATGGGAAATTTAATTTTCATGGGAAAAAAGGAAAAATTAGGAAAATTTTATTTTTCAATTAAAGCCTGATTCAATACCTTTACAACGAGCTATCACTCGTTGCGATCGCTTTAGTTTTTTTTAAAACAACTTTCAATGAGGTCCCTTATGAAGAATTCTTCAATTTTGTCACATGACAGTGGTGTACACCACCACTAAACCAGTCACTATAAAAAAAAAAAAAAAAAACTATGTAGGTACATTATTTTTTGCTGGGCAATCGATTGAGACTATTTATTTTAAAATCGGAGAGGGGTCGTCCAAAAGGTGATCGCTTTCATATGGAATTGCTCTATATATATATATTTGTTTTTTTTTGCCGAACGTAGGGGTCGCCTTTTTAAATTTTTAGTTTTATCTTCCCTATTTACTGTCCGATATTAAAGAGTGATATGTCGATTTTTTCTGTCTCGAGGAGACCAATGTTTGCTCTAAGGCCTATTGACCTCAAGTGTTCCGTTCTAGTACTTAGCCCCCAAATCTTAGTTCTTACCACCCTAATGTGCAACCCAATGTCAGAAAACTAAAGCTCGCAAAAAAACTTAAAACTTTTGATAAGGAAGTATTTTGACACAAGAACATTAATATTTCATACATTAATATCCGATTGTAAATATTGAAGATATTAGAAAATATGTAAAAATGTGACCCCTATATTCCGCAATTAAAAAATTAAAAAAAAACATTTTTAAAACAGTTATGCTGGAATTATTGAAATACTTTCTAAGCAAACGTTATATGATTTTTTGCGATCTTCAATTTTCTGACATTAAGGTGGCACATTAGGATGGTAGGAAATCAGATGTGGAGGGAAGGACTAGAACGGAACACTTGAGGTCAATGGACCTTAGACCAAAAATATTGATATCCCCGAAAAAAGAATCGATATATCACACTTTAAGATCGGACTGTAAATATTGAAGATATAACGTAAAACTTAAAAAGGCGACCCCTACGTTCGGCAAAAAAATAATTTTAAAATGGCCTTGCAACAATACTTTATATTCGAAAGTGTATGGTGCACTTTTTTTGGCCTGTAAGGTGGTACGCTCTACTCCACATACATCTTTCTTTAGTAGTTTTTGAAGTCAGGGGACTATGTAAACAATGAGACTATCCGACAAGAGTGTGAAAACTTATCTCCCAAAGTTCTCTCCAAAACGATGGAAAATGCTGCAAAATTAGCCCAAATCATCTTTATATGATAATATGGTAAAAAATTAATTCAAAAAATCTTAAAGGCTCAAATAATCATTAAAAAAATATTTATGCCATCATTTTATAGATGTAGCAAATTAACATCGTAAGTTTTAATAAAAAGACAACTAAAGAACAGCAAATGCTGTTCGTTCTTTGTGAAATGCACTAAAAAATTTAGAAAAAAACAGGGTAATACGGGTAATGCGGTCAAGAATCGTTGGCCGAAATAACGTAAATAGCATTATTGCTCAAAAACCGTTATTGAAATAATTGAAGAAACGTTAGCCATAAAATACTGTTATTACGGTAACTGAAATACCGTTAGCATTAAAAATAACGTTGCCGAAATATTAGAAAATAACGTTGACATTAGCAATAACCGTTTTGCTACAGTAACCATTCACGAAAAAAAAAATATTACAATACACAGAGAAAAAGTTTGTCAGTTTCCAACTGAAATGCGGTTTCTACTAAAATCGGTTGGTGCAACTGAATAATGGTTTCCAACTCAAAAATTCGGTTTAAACAAGTAAATTTTGCTGACAACACCCCGAGCAGTTGGGTATTGAAAATGAGCAAAAGCGGTTAAGCGGTTCAAAACTTATGAGTGAAAATGTGAAGGTACCTCTAAATTTTCCATACAAAATTGGTACAATTTTTCTATTTTTTTCTGTTAAGCTTTGTTGATTTTTCGTTTCATTTCATACAATGTAGTTTCTGTTTTTGTAACCAGAGACATTTATATCTAAAGAAAGAGCAAAATGCATAATTTCTTTAGTGCCGCTACTTTTAAATAGGTGGCGCTGAATTGACAAAAACAATACCCTGCCCCTTGGCAAGGTCCAAAGAAATTTATATATGGAGAGAAAAATGCATAATTGCTTTAGTGCCGCTACTTTTGGATTAGACTTTCAATTAATTTATTTAGCAAAAATATTAAATTTACTACATACTTCAAATTCTAATGCATTCAGATGTTACTAGTAGACTTATTACATAATTTTAAAGTCAATTTTTCAAATGTTTGACGTAATAAAAGCATAAAAGTTTCACATTTTTATGTCAAAAAATAAATTTTCGTAGAGGAAAATAGTATTTTTTTTATTCCGTTTGTATTTGTATTTTTGAGAATTGAGGGATTGGCAAATATATATTTATGTTAATTTTTTCTTTCATTAAAAAATACACATGAATAAAGTGCAATATTGTGCTCTTAAACATTAAAATGAATATTGATTTAAAAATTAAGGTATAATATGCACATAAAACCTATATTTTTCATAGTTTTTGGCAAATATTCATTTATGTTACGAAGAAAATAGAAAATCAATAATACTCTACTGCATATTGTAGCATAATATGGCTAATGGAGACTAGCTCTGCAGCAAAATAGGCCTAATGGAGAGAATGGACCTTCTGATTGGCCATCTATTGACAAATAGTTACAACTCATGTTCTTTCTTTAACAAATTAATTTCTTTGTTGTATTCTCTCCATTAGACAAACACACTTTAATTTTTTAAAAAAAGTACATTCGTTGCAACTCCTTATCAATACGTGGCGCATCAGAAAGTGAATTCTCCCCATTAGGTATATTCTGCTGCAGAGCTAGCAACCATTAGCCAGTAACAAAATTTAGTATTTGCCAAAAACTATGCTTTAAAATGTGTTTTTTGTGCAGTCCATGTTTAAAAAAACTAGTGAAAATGTAAAGGTGCCTCTAAATTGCCCATACAAATTTAGTACAATTTCATAGTAGCGACTGGTACATAACATATTTTCTCATATTTTTTTTTCACCAGTCGCTTAGCAGTAAATATTTTGTATTCACCTCAAACATTTTTTCACCACTAACATTTTTTTCACCACAAAATATTTTTTTCACCTCAAAAAATTTTTTTCACCTCTAAACTTTTTTCACCAAAAAAGTTCTTTTCACATCAAAAAAAGTTTTTCACGTCAAAAAATTTTTTCACCTACATAATTTTATTTCAAATTTTTTTTTATATTATTTGTATCAAAAACTGTAGAGAACATCTTTTTAGGATATTAATGGAGGGTATTCAAGGATTCGGTGCAGCCGAACTTAGCCTCTTTTTACTTGTTTTATATATGGTTGGACAATTCTGGCTGAAAGGGTAATTGTTTTTTTCAGTTTTTGTTTAATATTTATCGAGTATATTGTCAGGATATCCCAGAGTGTGCAAAAAGACAGTGGAATAAGGAACCCTAGTGTTTATGCAAATTTGAAAATCTGCATGTTTGCTTACATCCGAAAATTCATACACTATATATAAGCGTTTCCATACACATTTGGCATTTATTTTGAACTTATTATTTTTTATTATAATCTAATGAGACTTTGAAATAATTCAAATTTGACTATATCAATAGAGTTTCTTTCTTCCCAGAATTTGACCTTGATACGATAAACTTTTTATTGTAGCGAGACAGTTCCAATGGAAAGCCTCATATATTTATAAATTTAAAAATAAAGTTATCATCAATATCTCTTGATTCTGTCACCAGCATATATAATCACAATATACCAGCAAAAAATTAAAATACTTTTTTTAAGTAAAAACTTTTGTATAATTTGATATGATAAAACAAATCTTACTTTGGCCCCTAGGCTCGTGAATATCAGTCATGGAATAAAATTTAACGTAGACGGCTTACAACCAAATTCAATTGAATCCATTCTTGGGCTAATACAAGTCAGTGCACTAAATTTCAATATCTTTGTACTTTTAGAACCGTAGCAGGAATACATAATTAGACATACGGATGGGCATTGCTAAATCTTTTCACAGATCGATTCTGAGTACACTGGCATATTATTAGAAAATATCAGGGACTGAAACCGCTTTCGCTTTAAGCCCATACCCGCTGATCCCAAAAATTTAATCAGGTTCGGTTTCAAAAATATAAAAAAAATATTTTTGCTGTTCATGTCTTGAGAAATGATTGATATAAAAATCATTCCAGTTTACAGTGTTCGACACTATATCTAGTTCTTTTAAGCAAATCCTTGATGAATGCAGAGCTATTTGCAAAATATTGCGAACACCAAAAATTTATTTTTTAGCTAAAAAGCTAAACTCGAAAAAAGCCGCACTAGACTGTCAAACTACATAGAATTCCAGTTATGACATGGTTCAAGAATTATTGGAATACAGAAGTTTTTGTTAGGAATTTCTGTATGCTGCATTAACTATGAATGATAATATTTGGAATATTTGTGAAGAGTTCGTAGAAGTTTTTCCATCTGTTAAAAAATTTACGCTTATTTTTATAGAATCTGGTTTAGTTTTAAATTAGTGCTAACAAAAGCTAACAAAACAAAAACATTTTCACAAGAATTATAATTAAACATAATAAAAAGAGAAAATGACTTTATTAATAATCCACTTTTGATTTCAGCATTATATCTAGTTACCAGATTTAAATTAATGCTAAGTCCTGAAGATGTTGAAAATGCTAAAAAACATATTTCTGAAACAAAAATTTACAAATAGATAGAGAAGAAGAGAATTTTCTGAAAGAATCAATATCTTGTTCTTCAGAAGATGATAAAGATGTGCTCGAACAAGTTCTAAAAAGAAGGAACGATTTTCTAAATCAAATTCTTCAAATGAGAAGGCATTTTCAGCCTTGAAATTCGTTTTGTCGCCACAGAGAACAAATTTAAAGGAAGTAAACTTAAAAAATATGTATATTATTTATGAAATTAAACGAAAATTTGTTTGAAAAATGAATAAATTTCGTATTTATAAAACATTTGTATTTATTTTTAAATGTTGAACCCGAACCCAGAACCGAACCTGAACTTTTTGTTTCGATTAACACGAACCTGAACCCATTTTTTCAGGGTTTTAGTCCCTGGAAAATATTAAGTAATATTCATGAATTTCCTCTTCACATTTATGGAGAAGTTTTTTCACATTTAACATATGAAGAAGCTTTCATCGTATTTATAGAGAAATTTCATCGATATGTATGAAAATATTTCATCCATATTTATGAAAAAGTTTAATTTGTTTTTATTTTTTAACTATAAAAATAATAATGCAAACTTTATGAGAATTATAAAATAAATTATTTATTGCCAACCGAATTTCTGAAAAAGAAAGTCTTCAGAGTCTGAGTTTTTTTTTGGATAAAGTCTTAAGAATCTAAGAATTATTTATGGAAAAAAATTTCCATAATGTGAGGGGTTTTTTATAAAAAACATCTTTAGAATCAAAGGGTTTATTTATTAAACAGTCCTCCTAATTTAATAGTCTTTCTACAAGAAAAAGTCCTCGGAATCTGATGATATTTCAAAGAAAGTCTTCAGTATTTGAGGGTTTTTATATGTGAAAAAGAGTAAAAGCATTTCTATAGGAAGAGTCCTCAGATTCTAAGGAGGATTCAATAGGAAAGAGTACCCAAATTTGGAAGTTTTTTCTGTAGAAATGTTTTCAGAATCTTAAGGCTTCACTCTACGATTAAGTCTCCTGAATTTGAGAGGTTTCCTTACGTTAATTTCCTTAGGATCATAATTGATCTTTAGGAAATAGCTCCAGATTGTAAGGTGTTTTTTTAAAGGAAAACTCTTACAAATTATAGTGTAGGCAATGAGATCTTTTCACAATGTCTCAGAATCTGTTTTTTTTTGACAAAAAAGCATCATAATTTTCTGCAAAAATTATATTTTTATTTACCCTTACGGGTTGTGTTGCATAAAACATCATTATCGGATGGCTTTCCTCTTGAAAATATAAATTTCCTGATGGCATCTAAAATTATATTAAAATAACTACCGGAACTTTTGGAAACTGAGGTTATAATTTGGCTGTGAATTAAATTTTTTTTTAAATTTTCCTAAAGATAAGAAAAAAAATCACATAAAAGTAACTTGATATGTAACTTCGGGATTGAATAAAGTCCACTTAACCAACTTTTAAAAATTTTGCTGCGTTTCTATTAGTTGATGTTTATTATTTAATATATTGGTACCAAAATATTGTACATTTTTTCTTTTTGAATAATGTTGTTTAAGAACAAAATATATTTTCTTGTTTAATTTGACTATTATTTTATTTATGTTTTTGTCAACTTACTTGACAGTTTGAATTTTTGGTTTTAACCAAATGATTATTGGTTAAAGCTGCCAAATTTGTTTTGTCTGTTGCAAATGCAAATTTAAATTATTTTTTTCCTATTGACTTATAGTTGTACATTTTTTATGTTGCGATTACGGAATTCGTTTTAAAAAAATATATTTTCTCGCAATAAGTAATGAACACGATATAAAGTTTACAGAGCACTTTAATAAGTACACAGAGAAAACAGATTCATTGTGACAACCGAATCGTTTGGTTGGAGCCACCGAAATATTAGTTTATGGCGACCGAAAATCGGTTAATACAAACGAATTTCGGTTAAATCCTTATATTTCAATCGGATGAGAAATATTTTTGGTTGCGGCAATCGAATAATTTTGTTGCTGCAACAAAATTATTCAGTTGGCAACAAATGCGGTTGTCACAATGATCTTTAGGAAATAGCTCCAAATTGTAAGGTGTTTTTTTTAAGGAAAAATCTTGCAAACTCTGTGTAGTGAATATAGAAAATATTTTTTTTTAGCCCAAAATATAAAAAATATCCTTAAATTTTAGATAATTGGAAATAATATTAGGTGTCATTAAAATAATTTTAGTGGATTTAAGAAATAACAAACTGAATCGTTCTCTGTGTGTATTAGTTTTTAGATTTTGGAAACATTTATCATAATTTTTTATGAAACACTTCTTTATATTTATGAAATCTTCATATATATGAGAAACGATTTATAAAACAATTTCCTCAATATAATGAAACGTTTTTCGTTAAATGTATGCAAATCCGAGCATTACAAAATAATAAGCACTGTTTTTTTTTATCATGAGACCCTATTATGTAAAATATTTATAAAGGGTGGTCCAACTATAATGCACGATTTTAATTGTAAGACACAACTTAACGTCAAATATTTTGCCCAACTTAATTTGATATTTCTTTGTTTCATTGTTTGACAAATTAAACCATGGAGAGGTACACAATTGAACAGCGCGTTAAGATTGTTGAAGACTTTTAAGAAAAAGGGCGTTCAAATAAAAATGCATTTCGACAATTTTTTGGCCTGCAAAATCGACCATATGTGTCAATTGGGGAGAATTGTGCGCAAATTTGAGGAAATGTAAAAACACCTGTGCATGTTCGCCCAGTTCATTCTGCCGAAAACATTGCTGGTGTTCGCGATAGTGTGGCAGAAGAGCCGTCAACCTCGACTCGTCGTCATCGAGAGATGATAACGAAATTCTTGTGGCCAGAAATTGAGGATATGGACCTTGACGCTATGTGTTTCCAACACTATGGTGCCACTTACCACACAGCCAACGAAACAATGGCTCTTTTGCACAAGAAATTCAATGACCGTGTTATCTTACGCCGTGGAGATGTTAATTGGCCGCCACGATCATGTGATTTGACACCGTTGGATGAGATAATTCGACACATTAACGACATTGAACCTCAATTATGTCTCAGAGTCATTGAAAATATGGACCATCGGATAGAGGTATGCCACCGAAGCCGTGGGGAACGTTTGGCCGATATTTTGTTTCACACATAATTGCCATAGATCCTTCTATAAGAAAAAAAATATTGAGATAATTCTCTGAAAACTTTTTGTTTTGTTTACAATGAACACCGTGCATTATTGTTGGACCACCCTTTATATTAAAGGGGTGTAGTAGAATTAAAATAGGAATATCATTACTACTACAAATATATTGCTGCAGTTTCGGGTATTAAATCTTCATCAATAATATTGGACCTGATTTAAACGTCTTTTATTTTTCGAAAATGTATCTTAAATAAGTAAAGTACTATATATGAGACTTCTTATAGAATTGCAATCAGAGCTGGAATTATTGAAAAATTTATTTAGAATGCCATGAGCCCCAAAAGTTTGGCATTTGATAAATTATGCACCAAAATAGTACTACTTTTCGATTTTTAAATGGCCCTCACAGCGTATGAGTTATATAAAAATCACTATGAGTTACAATATTAAGGCCCATTATTATAACTTGCCGATAGCTTAAGTGAGGATGTTAACGGACAGATTATTAGTTTTTCGTTATTGTAAGTATACTTTAACCTAAAAGTGACCGATAAGCTAAAGGTTAGTTCATCTTACTTTTAACTTTTAACGTAAGGTTTAAGCATTTAAAGTTGCCACATTTTCTGCTCTGCAGTGTAGTTGCCGTGTAGTTTTTTGGCCGTATCTTTGCTGTTTGGTTTATTTCTGTGTTCGGCGTCGACAATGTAAATTTTTTACAACAAACATTTTTATCTTTATACAATTCGAAGAAATGTTGTTTTTCGTTTGTATTTTTTGTTTGTTGTAAGTAAATAAATAAATAAATAAAAGTACGTCGTTGCCACTACGTATTTTAAAGAACCATTTTAATTTGTCAAAAGTAATCGGTTTTTGCTCTGGTAATGCCATATTTTGGAAAAACTTAATTTTTTTTTATAAGGAAGTTGTAATAACCAAAAAAAGTTAAAGGTCACTTTATTCCTCACTTTAGCTAAAGTTACCTGTAACTAACACGCACCTTAAAGGCAAGTTATAATATTGGGCCTAAGTATAATAACACCAAAACGAATGAAATTTCATCAAAAACTCTTATGCAGTAATGACATTTGAGAGGAAAATTATTTTTTTGTAGGGATTTTTTTTTGCAATTTTTCACGTGTAGGGAAAAAGGAAAAATTTTCAATTTTTGCAAATTTATGAGAATCATTTTCTTCTGGTACAAGTTCCTGAATATTTTTCAATTAAAAAACAAAATATATGATCTTGAACCACGCGAAAATATATCGCATATACAATTAATACAGATCGACTATTAAATAAACTTCCCTATAAAACTTGCGTTTTCATTAAAAATATATTTTATGAATATTTAGCCAGCGCAAACAATAAAATTGCTCTATTTCGCGTTCCCGCGAAGTTCAAATGCGAAAACAGCTTTCTTGCAAAGGCGGCCCAAATGTTCAATTTGTATTTGTTTACAAAAAATAAAGAAAAGCCAGGTAAGTAGGGATAGTCGTTTTTTTACAAGTAGTTATAGATATAGATTTAAAATTCGAAAAAAAAGAAACCTTAAATTTAAAATTGTAATAACTGTAACGGAAAGAAATAAATCACAAATTTCCGTTTTGTGACTAAATTTTTACTAAAATTTCAAACATACGAAACAAATAAATGAAACTGAAAAAAACGGTATATGATAGTAAATCATTTTGAACAAATTGTAAAAAAGTTAAAATATTCTGATTGATATCTTTAATTAAAGCTAAAAGTTTAGGCTATCCAAAATATAAAATACATTATAAAACGTCAAGTTCTACAAAAGATATAAAGTTTTGACCGCCTTTTTAGAAAATGAACCCCTTTCGAATAGATGACACAAGCACGTTGAATTCCGATTACTCTGCACAGAAAATAGATTCATAGTGTCAACAGAATTTCCTGCCAACTGAAGATTGTGGTTGCCGAACTATTTAGTCGTCCCAAGCAAATGTTTTCCCGATATAATTAAAATATTTGGGTTAAACCGGAATGCTGTTGCTTTAACCGAATTTCGGTTGCGACAAACAAATATATTGGTGGCCCCAACCAAACAATTCGGTTAGAAAGAAATTCGGTTGTTACACCTTTGCTATAAATCCTTGTTGCTAGGTGCCTTAAATTTATAAAAAAATAAGTAGTTTAGTAATATATATGATTTTTTAACGTTTTTGCATTTCGTGTAACAAATCTGGTCCCTTTCCCTTACACACGAAATTTTGTTAAAAAAAATCCCTCCTGGAAGAAAATTTTCCCTAAAAATGACATTACTGGTTCGCTGATATCATCAATGACTCACTATCCTCCCCCCCCCCCCCCTAAAATAACAGCAATCTGGTAATACGTTCCACATTAGTTCGCTAACATACAATATAAGAAGTAGTCAGTTTCTCCCACATAGGATTGCGCCATAAAATAGATGCAGATTCCTTTCCTTTATTTTTAATTTTCGTGATAAAGTTGTGATTTATTTCATAGTTGTGAAATTAGTTATAACTGTTTTAATAATTTCCAAGAAAATGCTGTCACAAGATATGACATACGATACAAGTTTGAACAATTGTACATAATAATGACATGTGCAATGATGGTAACTACAATCATAATTTATATTTATGAAAGTCGTCATAGCGTTATGGTGATAAATAGAAACATAAATTAAAGCATCCCAACTACCAACATCAACAGTTTGAATATTAAGTGCATTGTTGCGGATTATGGCTTTCAAGACCATCGTCACATACGGATTACATATTCCATCAATTAATATACGTAAGAGACTGTTATGCCAAAAAGGCTTGAATTAACATAGAAAATTGTTTAGTTTATATATTGTTACGCTCAGCATGCCTATCTAAAGAGTAGGTCAGTGGAAAGTGCGCTTAGGGTATGGGGTATTTACTTTAGCTGCGTTTATAGATACAGAAGGAGCCTTTAATAATATCGTGATAAAAGCAATAAGGGATTCGCTAGTTGGGCTCGGAGTTCAGGACTTCCTGGTGGGTTGGATTGTCTCGATGCTTAGTGGCAGGTAATCTATTCAACCCTAGGGGATATAAGTATTAGGAGAAAAGTAACCGCAAGGTGGGGTGTCGTCTGCACTGTTAAGGGTACTAGCGGTTAATTCTCAGGAACTTTGACTCTAGGCGGAGGAAGATAGTTGCCTTGCGGATGATGTTGTGATACTGATAAACGAAAAGTTTCTTTCAACGATCAGTGAAGTCAAGCAGGCGGCTCTGGGTAATCAGACGTCGTTGGATATATTCCTAGATTTTCTACCGATTGAAAGGTATGTGGAAAGTGTGGCAGATAGGAACTTGTTAAGGCTCTTTGAGTGTTCCCTGTTAAAACCTAGGCGGATAGATAACACTAAGATTTTGTATGACGTAGGTCTAATTGGTTAGGATAGAATCCTCACTGGGATGCAAGTAGAGACGAGGGAACTGAATCTGAACAACTGTTTGAAGAATGTGCAGTTTTTACGGATAGGAGTTTACATAGTGGATGGTGACATTAGTCAGTGTCATACAGGCACCTAGACCAGTGCAGCGTCTTCTAGACGGAGGTCCTCGCGATCTGGAGGGCGACAGAGATGATAAAGGCAAACGTCATAGAGGGGTCTGTAGTGAGAAGTTATGTCGATTGTCAGGCAGCATATAGGGCTTTGAAGTGTCATTCAGTACATTCAAGCATAGTGATGGACTGTAAAGGGGCACTAGGAGGGGTAATGGAATTCAACACAATCAGATTGTGTTGGTTTTTTATTTAAAAACAAACTCTGCATATTACTTTTTAAATTTAATGGGTTTGTTATTTACTTTTAAATGGTGCTTAAACAACTGGCACATCAATATAAACAAACGATTAACCAGTTAAAAAATAAAAGTATTAATTTTACCTATCAATGCCGTAAAAAATAACTGATTATTCATTTATTTGAAATTGTTTCAGATTTTTATATTTTTGTGTGTTTATGAATTTCTGGTAATTTGAATAGTAATAATTATGTATTTAAACAAACTATTTTGATAAAAAAAAGAATTATTTGAATTTCTATTTTTAGAAACAGAAAACAAAAAAATTGACATTTAACCCAAAATATCAACTCCTACTGAAAATCTGTATTTTTTATCGTTTGTATTTTGAATGACACACTCTACGTATTACCTTTTAAATATACTACAGTCGGTAACGGAAAATATATTGTGAGTGCATATTTTTATACCCTCCCCCATATATGGTGAGGGTATATATCATTTTGTCATTGCGTTTGTAACATGTCGAAATATAGGTCTAAGACCCCATAAAGTATATATATTCGTGATCCTTATGCTATTTTAAGTCGATTTAGCGATGTCCGTCTGTCTGTTAAAATGGCGATCACGACGGGAAGACGCCTATTTTTACCCAGATTATTGTACATCCTCCCTAACGGTTTGGTATTGAAAATGAGCAAAATCGGTCAAGCGGTTAAAAAGTTATGGGTGAAAATGTGAAGATAAGAAATTAATAATATTTTGTACACCTCAAATATTTTTCATCTCAAAAATTTTTTTTCACCTCGAAAATTTTTTTTCACCACAAAAAATTTTTTTCACCTAAAATTTTTTTCACCTAAAAAAATTTTTTCACCCCAAAATTCTTTTCACGTACAAAAATTTATTTCCGCATCCAAACAAGTTTTTCACCTCAAAGATTTTTTTTCACCTCCATAATTTTACTTAAAAAGTTTTTCACATTATTTGTATCAAAAACAATAGAGAATATTGGTGGAGGGTATTCAAAGATTCGGTACAACCGAATTAAAGCCTTTTTTACTTGTTATACCCTCCACCATATATGGTGAGGGTATATATCAGTTTGTCATTCCGTTTGTAATATGTCGAAATATAGGTTTAAGACCCCATAAAGTATATATATTCGTGATCCTTATGCAATTTTAAGTCGATTTAGCGATGTCCGTCTGTCTGTCTGTCTGTTGAAATCACGATCACGACGCGAAGACGCAAGCGGGGGGTGCCTATTTTTACCCAGATTATTGAGCATCCTCCCAAACAGTTTGGTATTAAAAATGAGCAAAATCGGTCAAGCGGTTCAAAAGTTATGAGTGAAAATGTGAAGTACCTCTAAATTTTCCTGTATCTATTTTTTTTTCTGTTAAGTAAGTAAAAATGTTATTAAGTCTTCTTATTGTTCGATTACATTTATTGTCTTACATACTATGATAACTAAGTTAACGTAAAAATTAACAATGTTAAAGTCGCTAACAGAGCAGACCTCTGTAAATAACATTGCTAAAACTAAATAACAAAAGTTCGTTACATAAATTGACAAAACATATTCATATTACAGTTCATGCAAAATTTAGTATATACGTATATCATCTTCATCCCCTTTGGTGGAGGGTATTCAAAGATTCGGCACAGCCGAATTTAGCCCTTTTTTACTTGTTTTTAAATGGAACGCAAAACTTTTTTATTAAACTACGAACAGTAAGCTACATAATATTGTAAGTGTGGGTGTACGCCTTGAATGCATTAGTAAACTAACACGCTTCTCTTTTATAATGCTTACCGCATTATAAACACCATTTTGTAGCGTGATCTTTACATGATTTGAATCATAAACATGTGTTAAAAGTAAAACTAAAAGCTGAGATTTGAGAAGAATGGTATCGACTCATTTTTAAAACGGATAAGAATGAAACAATATAGTATAAATCTGCTTTATATGAGGGATGGGTGTAATATAACAAACCATTTTTTTATATTTTACAATAATTTATGATGTAAGTAATAATTTTAAAGTTCTAGATCGATAGTTTTGTCAATATTTAATTTTTATCAAGTGAGCTTCATATGCTAAGTTCACTATCGGTACAGTGCTCCAACATTCGGATATGTGATAAAAAGGTAACAAAATTAACAATCTGAATACCCGAGTTAAAAAGATTTGATCTGATAAGATTTGCTTAAATCTTATTAGATATAATTGAATCTATTTAGATCTGGTGAGTGATCTAATCAGATTTAGTGCTACATATGTTCTTATCTAAAAGTTTTGATAAATTTTGTGATTTTTGTGGCTGGATATGAGAATATCGTAAAATATCCGAGGGGATCTGATCATTTTTAAACGGGTAAACTTAAATTTAGGTAGTAATTATGGGGTTTGATACCCTAATTATGGGGCTTGATACCCTTAGATAAAACAGATTTATCGCGACAATGTCTTGTGAACTGAATATTTTGGTTGCAGCAACCGAATTATTAAGTTGACCCAACAAATATTAGGTTCCAACCGAAATTCGGTTGGCAACAAATTCAGTTGTTGAAATGAATGTGTTTTCCCTGTGTATATTTTAAAAATTATTAAAAAAAAACTAAAAATAAAGTAATTTCCAATGATTTTTTCATATTGACAATTTTTTAATATAAACATTCTAATTATTTCATTACTTTTTGTATAAAGTCGTATTTTTTGCTGGGTTCATAAACAGACATATGTTTAACCTAAAAAAATCTCTTTAAAATTTCTCAACCCATTAATGTTATCTTTGATTTTCCCACAACAGTTACTTTTTTATATTGTAAAATTCCAAAATATAAAACACAATATAAGGATATTCATTTCAGTTTTTTTAGTAGTTGGAAAAATGGAAAAGTGGAAAAATGCAACTTTTGTTACAACAAACATAAGGAAAAAAAAAATTCCACCAAAAGTTGTATTTTTAACAACATATAACCAAGTGTAAAAAAATCTGGTTAAAAAGTTGTAATTTTCCACTATAAACGTCAAACGAAATGATGTTGCCACTTTTAAAAACATCGTTAATTTGTAGTTCAAAGTATGAAAACTTACATCTCTTTTTGTAAAACCCTGAATTATACAATTATGATTTTAAAAATCATGTGTGATATTTATATTTCAAATTTGACTTTCTCTCGTTCAACTTAACCGTCATTTTTTAAGAAAAAAAATTTAAATGAGTTCTGTCCAAAAAATTATCCAAAGGGTTATGAATATGTGTTTCCTTAAGTTCCTTAAGTTTTGAAATTCTGAACAAACTTAACCTATTTCTTGGTATAACTAGGTTAATTTTTAATTTGTCTAAAATATTTTTTGAAAAAAAATAAATAAAATAAAAAAGTTGCTCGATAAAAAAATATAAATTTGTATACTCGAATTCGTAAGGCAATTTTAAAATAAATTAGCAGCTTTAAAGTGTAACAAGTGTATCTGAAAATATTTGTGTTACTTTGTGCATTTTAATAATTTTTTAGATAAATTAAAATTTTTTTACAAGTAATTGAGGTTACTAGTATTTATCAAAATTTTTTCTTAATTCGAGATAATTTATTTTAATAAACTTTGTACATAATTTTACCAATCCTTAGTAGCGGTTATTAACTTTCCTGCTATTTCCAATTCACAAATATTTAGTAAAATTTGTTGCTTTGATGATTTTATGAGATCTATTAAATCTATCTATTAAATTGCAGTTTCAATCAATTTAGTAAAATTTAGTAGCGCTAACAAATTTGTTATACTAATTTGATTGTACTAATATGAATAATATTCAGTAATTTTTTTTTGCTGATTTTAGGAAACCGATTTTAAATTCAACTTTACAAAAAGTTTGCTTAAATTTAGTAGCGGCTACCAATTTTTTCTACTAATTTCATTGTACTACACGTCAGCAGACAAGTATTACTAAGATTATACATTTTGCAAATAAAAAACCAACAAAATTTCAAAAAACCGAAACAAGTAAGTAAAATTTTAACATTTATTTATAACTGAGTAATCATTTGTTATTTCCCAGCAAAAATAAATGGAAGTGATTCTTAAGGAATTAATTTTTCATTGATTCTAAAGTATCGTTTAGATCTGATTTTTCTCTTCTAAGGAAGTTCTTTTTCACAACTTATAAAAATGTGATTTTTAATGATATTAAACACTTTTCAAATCTATGACGCTACAAAAAGTAAAAAATTTATTGTAGTAAAAGTTGCAAGCATTTTGAATAGAGATAAATAAGGCCCGATTGCTGAATTTCCCGCTAAAATTTAAAGAACAGTAAAACTCAAACTTTGTATAGGAAACAACAACAAATGTGTCAGTTAAATTCCCAGGTAGAAGCTAACGGGAGATTGTGAAACTGAGGCTAAGGCTCGATTACTGATGTCCTGTAGAAATCTAAATTACAAATTCAAAATTTATTTGGGAAGAACAAAAGATTTAATTTTTCACTAAACCATAAGAAGGGCTTTAGATGCAATGAAAAAGGATCATAAAAGAAAACTTCCACCCTATGACACCCCTATGTAAAAATCATTGGTTCCGATCCAAATTTTCACAACACCGGAATCAAAATCACTGCTTCTTTTTCTCTTCTTTTGCTACTTTTTTTTTGCTGGATTACTGATGTGTCAGCTGTTTGAACAACTTTTAAAAATAAATAAAAAAATCATTTCTTTTAAATGAAGAGTAAGTAGACCATTTTCTCCTATTTTAACTAACAAACTATTTTAAGTGTACGAATAATATAAATAAATAAAATAATAATATTTTTGATGTACTATTTTAAAACAGGTTATGGTCATGATAATTATACATCAAAGATTGGTAATATGTTAAATAGCACTATAAGTCCATTTAAATAGCAGGAACAAATACTTAACCCTAGAGTACTAATGTTCATAGATTCGACGAGCACTGCTCTCCATTTTGTTGTGTATGTAAAATTTGATTAATAAGGAGACTGTAGAAATAAAACTGCTGAAATCAAGAAATTATTTAATTCTTACTAATATTTGAGTTGAATTTTAGTGAATTGCAAATAACAATTTATCCTTTCAAAGCCAGCAAGGATTTTTTCTGAAGATTCGTATACCAAAAACAAATTGTTATATCTAAAAAAGTAATAGTTATATTTAAGTGAAATTTAGTTAAATACAAATGACAATATGCCCAGCTAAATCCCACATAAATATTTTCTGTATTATAGTAGACGGCTAATTAAAGAACAGTAGATTGTAAAATTTTGTAAATATATTTTTTTGTAATGGTTTTATTTTTTTTAACTTTTTAAAGAGTCCAGCAGGAAACATTTTAGTTTGCTAAAAAATTTGTTTAAAATTAAAAAACAAAATATCCCTGAAGAAGCTATCCATTGAGATAGCGAAATATTGGATACAAAATAAATAATTTTGTAAAAAAAGACCTTAAGCTTGAATACTTATTACCTGGAATTTATATTAAAAAGGTCGAAGAAATTGAACTGAATAATTTTAGTTTGCTATTAACTAAAATATACCTAAAATTTTCTTATTTTAACTGATATTTTGCTGTTTGTACTAACTGCTATTTGTAGTAACTTCAGCAAACATTTTCAAAAACATTTTTTATGAGTATATTTATTTCTCAAACGATCCACTGTAACTCAGCTTCTCTTAAAGCACTTACGCTCAATCTTTAAATTTAAATTCATCCGATTAGCCAGTAATGAAAATGCAAATATTCATTGTGTAAACAGAGGAAACATATTAATCATGACAACCGAATTGTTTGCCAACTGAATGGTTTGGTTGCAGCAACCGAATTATTTTGTTGTGGCAACCAAATGCATTCAAAATTCAATTGAAAAGTTATGTTCCAACCGAAATTCTGTTGTGCTAAACGATTCTCTGTTGCGACAAGCAAATATGTCGATGACCACAACCAAAACATGCTGTTGGCAAAAAAAACGGTTATCACAATGAATCTGTTTTCTCTGTGTATTAAACTATTTTTACACCCAGAAGACAATCTCAATTGTGACAATTGAATTTCTTGCTAATCGAATTCTTGCGGTTACCAAAACTGTCTTCATACTAATTTATATATATTTTTAGTTGTTGAAACCCAATATTCAGTTTCTAATTTAAAATTTATATTCCAAATAAATATTATGTCGCTCCACAATATTTATATTAAGAAAAATTTGTATTTTTTGATTATTTTGGCATCGAACCTTGGCATTCAGATTCATAGTTCACGCTCTTGCTTGCTGCTTCACAACTAATTTTAATTATCTTTGATATATTTACAATTTAAACATTTGAATATTTTGTTTTAATTTAATTTTTGAAGGGATTTAAACTCAGGCCAGAGAAGATCTCTACCTACTAACCGCTGGATGCACTGATATGACGGTACTGATAAAAAATGTTATTGGAAACAACTTGTCAACGTTGGGAAAGCCAAAAAACAAGCTTTGATATAAACAAAAAAGATTAGTGCCTGTAACCGGGCTTGAACTTTAAAACTTCGAATTTTAGTCCTTTTCAACAATTTCTGATTGGGAATTCCCATGGTGTGTTATAAAATTATTAGGATTAACTGTGACTCTACCGCCAAAGAGGTCGGCTTGCCAAAGATATCAAAGACGAACCTTAACACCAATTTATGTCGAGGGTTCTACCGAGCCGATTCTAGTGAATTTAATAAATAAATTTTAAAAACTCCTAAAAGAGAAAAATTTTGTTGTTTTCATCCTTAGGGTTACTAAATATAGAATTGGGTACAAACAAAGTCTTATTATTTTTCAAATTTAAAAAGTTTTTTTTTTTGTTTTCTATAAAAACCACAATAGATTTTTTATGCTCCGTTTGCTGTATTCATTGCATGCGTTTCATTCAAATTATTTTACTTGAATTTCATGCATTCATTAAAACTCCTCAAATGTTTACTATGTAAGTACAAGAATATATTTTTTCCTTGAATTTAATTGTTCGGAAGTTAATATCATGCCTGATTGTATTCTAAGTACTTTTTTAAATGATTGTATCCTTGAATATGTTCTATTTACCATAAATGCAAGTAAATTATATAAAGCTAAATACTTATTGTACACCCAGAGAAAAGATTAATTGCAATTCGATCAAAACTATGAATATTTATTTCTAAGGATGTTATTTTATTTGAAATAACCTATTGTCCATTAATTAAGCAAAAATATTTATTGGCTATTATTGTTAAAAGAGTAAATTGGAAGTAAAAAAACATTATATTATTCAGTTATTGGTATTTCTAGTCAACTTTTTAATTGTTTATAGTGCAATCAATCATTTATTTTATGAATGTACTAGCGGGCAAAGCCCGTTAGCTTAAAAACCGCTTGCCCGGGCTAACACCCGGGAGTACACGGAGTACCCAATTCCTTCCATGACTCAGGTCAAACTTCTAAGATGTACCTCAACAATCAGTTAGTCCATACTGCAGGTAACACGTATTTCAAATTTCAAAAATTTTTTTCCTCTGAACCTCCATTTTAGATTTCTAGCTAAATCGATCTGGGCATCCCGTTAAGGAGGAGCCTTCGCACCTTTTTGTCTTACTCCGTAGGAACCTACACTCAGAATATTATGTAGTTAACTGTTTGTAGTTTAATAAAAAAGTTTTCCGTTCCATTTAAAAATAAAGGAAAATACATTTATTTTTCAAAGAAACATCTATATTAACTTTTTTATACATTTATTCGAAATAATTTACTATCATTTACCGATTTTTTTCAGTTTCATTTATTTTTTTCATTTGTTTGAAATTTAATAAAAATTTACCCACAAAACGGAAACTTGTGGTTTATTTGTGTCCGTAACAGTTATTACAAATTTAAATTTTGTTTGCTGTCTGTTTCAAAAAAAATATTCAAAAAATTTCAATTTGTTTTTTTATTTAAATTGGTTGTATGTATACAAAATTTTTCAATACAAATTACAAGAACTTCATAAACACACATACATACACAAACACATTCATACAAAAAGTGTTTATAGCTTCATATGCATACATACATTTTGTATTGTACGAATATATTAAAAAAAAAACAAAAAATACAAAAACGGAAATAATTTCAAATAAATGAAAAAAACATTTATTTTTTAAGGATTGGTGGGTAAAATTTTGAAATTTATTTTAACTGATTATATCAGTTGTTTCTTACGGATGTGTCAGTTGATTATTCAACATTTAAAAATAAATAACAAATGGCAGTTAATTTAAATGAAAATTAAGTAGACCGGTTTTTAAATGAAATATCATTTCTTTTCAATGATATTTTCAGTTATTTTTACTTACAAAGTTTTTTAAGTGTATGTACCAAATTTCAATTTCCCAGTTCTAGTGGTTTTGCTAGGGTGAGAATTTCCCCTCTTCTGTCACTCTTCGTTGGATTTGTCAAAAATTACGTCTTAACTGTTATCTAGAATGCAGGAGGAGACTGCATACTAAATTTCGACTTCCTAGGAACAATGATTTAGGCAGGCCGTTAAAGGGAAGACTTTTCGCCCTTTAAACGTCCATTTTTATCAGGCCACTAGCCAAAATTTTAAAATGTATCTTGTCAATGAGTTAGTACATACTGCACGAAAATCATATTTTAAATTTCAGGTTTCTAGCTAATTGGGCAGTGAAAGGGGTGTTTTTTTGCCTTTTTTCCTCTTCCCCGAAGGAAGTTTCGAAAACCCCGTCTTAGCGAATGTATGCCGGAGGCGAAACCTACATACCAAAATTCGGCGTCCTACCTCCTGTGGTTTGGACTGGGCGATGTTGAATGGAATAAATAAATAAATATTTACATATTTACATGTTTACAATTTTACACATTTTCACATTTTTACTTCTACATATTTACACATTTGCCCATTCGTACATTTACACATGCGCACATTTGCATATTCACATTTGCATATTAGTATCTTTGCACATTTACATTACCCTCAAACCATCAATCGACCAAACCATCAATCCCCTAATCTTTAAAACAATCAAATTTGCGCCTTTGCACATTTGCACTTTTGAACTTGTGCTAATTTCTAAATTTGCAAAATTTGCACATTTTCACATTTATATTGACATTGAAATTGTCATTGATATTTACATTTACTTCAACTTCCCGGCTTCAAAACTAAACCGCCATACCAAATTTCAACTTCTACACCCAGAGAAAAGATTGGCTGCAATTCGGAATAACCTAAAATTCATCAATAGCAAAAATGTCGTATTGGGAATTAAAAAAAGGGAAAAGAAACTAAAAATCAATCCTACTTTTCAATTATTGGTATTTCCAATCATCTTTAAAAATAATATTCGCTTCAATACCTTTTCATAATAACGGTAGTCGGCTACCACAGCCACTTTAAGACCGATATGAAAATTTTAAAAAGGCGATTCCAATAATCAGGTTTATTGCGCTATTTTACCGGCTTGATTTTGAAATATCTTTAACTACCTTAAAAATAACGCTTAACTAGCGAAACACCGATTTATAACGGTATTTTGCAGATATAACCCAATGTAACAGGTAATATTATGAAATAAACCCCCAGATATTAGAAGACACATGTCACTATTTGAATCGTAGTTTTAAAATTTTCGTATCGGTACTGATCAAAGCGTGGTAGACAACTACCGTTATAATGAAAGGGTAATGCTTACCAACCATGAAAAATTTTCGATTTTCAAAAGTGGAAACTAGGAGTACGGTTATTCTGATCAAAAATATCATTTAATTTCAGTTTCAGTAGAAGCAACTGAATTGTTGATTGCTTTCATAATAGACGTAACTAATGATTGGTATTGATAAACAAATTTTATACTTATATTTGTTTTTCTTACAAATTGTTTAAATTCAAAATTAGCCATCAAAATTTATAAGTGTTTGTGGTATGGTGGGTAGAGAGAGAGGTAGCTCAGTACGCCGAATTTCCAAGTTCAAATCCTGGCAAACATTTAAAAATTAATTTTTTAATTAAAAGTTATATTCAAAAGTTTAATTAAAATAAGTTGCGGTGCAGTAAGCAAGAGTGTGAACTATGAATCTAACGGAAAAATCTAAAAATAATTTTTTTTTTAAATAAAATTTTGTGGAACATAAATATTAAATTGTACAACTGAATATTGGCTTTCACAACTAAATATATAATTTAATATGAAAACAGTTGTCGGAACTGCTAGAATTCGATTGGCAACAAATTTGGTTTCCACAACTGATACTGTTTTCTGGGTGTAGTTTCAACGGTTTGGGCAGGCCTTTCAGGGGAAAGACTTTTGCCCATTTTGTCCCTCCCATCAGGAATCTCAAAAATTCCCACTTGACTGCACGTCAAGGGGATAATCGTCCCCTTTGTTGCCCCTCCCCGTTGAATTTTCCAAAAATCCCGTCTTAGCTGTTGTCCACACTTGAGAAGGAAAACGCATAGCAAATTTCAACTTTCTAGGTCCAGCGGCTTGTGCAAGCCTTTAAGGGAGAAACGCCCTTTTAAACCCCATTCTTACCATGTCTCTGACCAAAATTCTAAAACGTAATTTTTCAATGAGTTAACCCATACTCCAGGTAATATATATTTCAAATTTCAAGGTTTCTAGTTATTTCGGTAGGGGCAGCCCTTTAAGGGAAGATTTTTTCCCTTTTTGCCCCTCTCCGTAGGAATTTCAAAAATTCCACTTAGGCGGAAGTCTACACAGAAGGAGGAACCAATATACCAAATTTCAACTTCCCAGCTCTTGCGGTTTTGACAGGCCGTCAGGGGGAGAATTTTTAACACGTCACTGGCCAAGATTCTAAAATGTACCTTATCAAGGAGTTAGTAATGGAAGCATAAAACAATTTCAAGCTTCTAGCTAATGGAGTTGGGGCAGACCGTGAAAAGGAAGTTTTCCCGCTTTTTGCCCTCCCCGAAGGATTTTCCAAAAAACCCGTTTTAGCGGATGTCTACGCCGGAAGGGAAACTTACATACCAAATTTCAGCTTCCTATCTCTAGCAGCTTGGGCTGGGCGATGTTGAATGAATCTGTCAGTCAGTCAGTAAAGTTATTTCTTTATATATAGAGATTGAAAAATTGGCTCAAAGTATCAAATTTATTGACAAATTGTCAATATTCAAAAGTGGTAACTAGAAATATAAATATCCTGATTAAATATATCATTAAATTAGGGTTTCAGTAGAACCAACCAAATTGTGGATTGTATTGATTGGTTAACAAATTTTATACTATATTTATTTTCCTAACAAATTATTTAAATTCAAATTAAACCATCCAAATTAATGAGTAGAGAATATCCCGAAGAAAGCGCATTTAGAAAAAATATTTTTTTTAATAAACATAAAATATTCAAGTTGTTTAAACAGGAAGTACATATATTAAAGAAAAATTTAATTGCAAAATTAAATTTTTCTTAAATAATTTTTTTTGGAACGTAATAATATGTGAGATATAAATATTATATAAAATAACTGAATATTGACTTTAAAAACAAAACTATAATTAAATATGAAGACCGTTTGTGTAACCGACAGAACTCGATTAGCAATAATTTTGCTGGCCAGAACTGACACTGTTTTCTGGTTGTACGTATTATACCAAATCATCTGTATATACCTTATTTTTCTTTTTCATTTTATTTTGTCAATAGACTTAAATCCTTACACTCTATATTGTTAGCTTAATGTAAGAAGGGGCTAGCAAGTAACCACAACGTTTGAATTTCAATTTCAATATTTTAAAGGACAACAAAAAATGAACGCCTTTTTTTTAAGAGGCCAAAAACTGGAGATGAAATAGGCTGGATTTATTTTTAGATTTTTTTTTTTTTTTTTTTGATTAAAAAATCATTATTTGATTTCTTAATTTGTTTTAGCTAAATCTAACACTTACTCGCTAATATAATGTGAAAGAAAAAAATTAAATTGTGCTAAAGTGCATTTAGTGGAATTAAATTAAACTAAATAAATACAAAACGGATTTATTTATTTTTTAAATCCTTTTTGGATGTAGCTTAATTAAATTTCTGTGTTTGCATTTAAAAAAAAATTATAATATTCTCTTTTACATTATACTAGCGAGTAAGTTTTAGATTTAGACAAATATATAATTTATTTCTAATTAAAAACCCAACTATGAATTTTTTAATGAAATAAAAAATCCAAAAATAATTCTGATGATTAAAAAAGTTTTTTTATTTTTCTATTATTTTATTTAAAAGCAAATGTAGTCAAATTGGTTATGAACTGAAAGGAGAGGCTTATACTGATATATAAAACATGGCAAGGCATGTCACACCAAAGGCAAACAAAAAACAGTTGGAAAATTTTTGGATTACAATGAATTACAATTTTGTTTAAAACTATGCAATATAAATACCCTATGGAAAAAGGAGCTATCCCAGGTCTCGTCACGTGACCGGTTCATTGTGATAGGGACCGGTCATGGGACTGCTTTTTTTATGAAAGAGACCGGTCACTTTAACATGGGTTTATTCTTAGGACAGTCCTATGACATGTCATGGATTGTTTTAAAAGGACATGTCACTCAACTAACCCCAAATAATATATCACAGAACTAGCGCAAAAGAACATGCCATGACTTTTAAGCCGGTCACGTGACAGGTACTTTAGGAACCGAACCTCTTTTCACCTATCTCGTGATATGTATTTTCGGAACTGTTCCAGTTTTCACCTATCACGTAACAGGTCCCAATTTACTACTGATACCTTTTTTTGCCGCAGGGTAGTATTAAGAGTCTGTTGATGTTAAAGACAAAAAATTTGTAATTATAATTAAATAAAAATATTTTGATTAATAGAATTCAGCATTCCCAACCAATACTGATAAAAAGCGAATTCTTTAAACTTAATTAATACCCTAACCGAGCACTAGCAACAAAGGCCATCGGCTCGTTGTAGCGAAAACAGACAGGAGCCCCCGGTGGGAATCGAACCCACGACCCCCGCACTGATAAGCTAGCACGCTAACAACTAGCCTACCGTGGCGCTCGAAATAAATAAACAATAGTGTTTTTTTTTAAAGATTTTTACTTGTGAACACAATAACTGTCAACAAAAATATATAAAAATTAAATAACATCAAACAAATTTTCTAAAAAATTAAAAAAAATTGATTTTGTCTTTGACATTTAAAGATTATATGCGCAATTTATAAGACTTTGATGATACCAGAAAAAATCTAAGTTAATAATTGAAAAGAATTTTTTTTTATAAATATTTTATTTGTTATCACTAGAAAGATTTTTAGTTATATTAGTTTATCTCTTACAAACAATAGTCAAAATTTTGGAAAAAAAGCAGGCAAGTAATTTGTCAAAAACATTAAAAAACTTGAACAAAGTGAAGCGTTTTAGCGAAAACTTTAGAATTTCGATGATCGTTTTTTAATAATGTTTTCTGGTACTCCTAATGTTTCATTATTATCCTCCATGATTATAAAGAATAAAAGTAAGCAGAATTTCCTGACTTTTTGAAGGAAAATATTATTGATTGAAACATTTTTTTTGTCAGCAAAAATCCTCCGTAACATTTAAGAATTTTTGGAAAAGACGATTTTTTTTTTAAAATATCCCTTTGAGAGACATGAAAAAATTTTAAAATTTCGACAGATAACATCTTTGTAAATTTGAAGTTTGTTCTAAAATGGTTTGTTTTAAATACTTTTTCTATCCGTATTGCAGTTTTCTTCTGTTTTGTACTTTTTTCAACTACAAAAGATTAGTAATAATTTTCTACGCTTTTGTGACTTTATTAGCGCATAAATATTTTTTACATTTTGTAGTAGGATAGCAGCACTTGTCACTTTTTTTTTGCCAAAGTGCTGTAGTTGCCAAAGTGCTATAGTAACTAAACTAAGAACTTTTTTGAAAATACCCTTTTTTGTTTTTTTACCAAAATATTGTACATTAAATTTGTGTTTTAAAAATACTAATTACAATATTTTATTTAATTTATTTTTTATAATTTTTCAAATAACTTAAAACGGCTTAACTACACCACCTATGCCGAGATGATGTTACACATTTGTCATGCTACAAATATAATTTTTTGGTAAAAACATATACATATTTTCATTAAAAAATTACTTAAATGTATAATACATATTTGCTTTGATTTTAAGGAAAAAAATCAAAAAACTTCATTAGCTTTCAAGCTTAAGAAAATAAATGATCATTTAATAATTAATATTACGTATACGCATTTTAAAATATTTTATGCTAATCGCCAGGCGTTTGTGGCCCATTTTCAACCGTTTACATAATCTAAGTTATTTTTTTACAGTTTTTGGAAAATTATTAAGAAAACATGCTTATCTTGTAAATTAATATCAGCAAATATTGCTGAACTATTCAATTCGAAGGCTTAAAAGGTGTTCAGTATTTGTACAAATTGTCGATTTGAAAAATTTAATTACTCTCTTAAAGAGAATGAAAATTGAAGGTGAAATTTGTGCCCCGGTGGCGAAAGCTTCCCCTGGTTGTAAGAAATTCAGCTGAAATTTGCATATAAAGTAGAATACTCAAAATGAGTCTAATCGTATTGTTTTATATATAAATATGGGTCCATTCGTTTACTTTTTCTCATTTTAGACCAGCAAAAATTACTCAGTAACAAACTCATAGAGTGTTAAAAAAATTTACTCCCAATAAGAAATTTTTGTAAAAAAGTACGCGAACGGAAAATTTGCAATAATTTACAAGTTTGTTAAACAATTTTTGATATAAAATATTGAACAGAAATATTTTAGAAGGTTTTTTAATTTTTTACATAATTAATTTTACAATATTTATTGCGTACGTAGTTGTAAAATATTTTTATTTGTACAGGTATAACAAAATTAATCATATGTCTTTTCAATTTGAAAAGTCTTGTTGGCACAAATTTGTCCAGTAAATTTTTTTTCTTTCTGTTTACTGAGTATTTGGCCCTACGGGAAATGGACCAGTGACAGAGTTCGTCGCGTGACCGAAACTTGTGGTTCTCTTACACAGAGAAAACAGTTTCATTGTGACCTTGTTTAGGATATTATATCACTGCATTGGAGTAAGTGAATGTGCAACAAAACAGATTATTTTTATCTTACACATAATTTGTCTCATGTTAGACACTACGTGATGTGTATCAAAACTAGTGCAAAATTAAACACCTGTCAATAGTTCTTCAATGTCAATGTTTCGAAAATATTCCATAAGTTCCATTCACCTGCAGTGTTTATTACAAGTTTTTAAAAATTTTTATATTTTAAAAATTTTTCTCAAAAAAAAAAAAAAAAAAATAAAATAATAATAATAAATAAATAAATAAATAAATAAATAAATAAATAAATAAATAAATAAATAAATAAATAAATTAATAAATAAATAAATAAAAAAATACAATCACAGAATGTGATTATTTTTCAAATTTTAACAAAATTGAAGAACAAAAAATTGTGTACTATTTAATCAACTTATGGGTGTACACAGAGAAACATGTTGTCAGCTTCCAACTGAAATTCGGTTACTGCGAATAAAATCGGTTATTACAATGGATTATTGGTCTTCAGAATGTAATTTGATTAACGCAACTGAATTATGGTTGCAACACCCAAAGTGTTCAGCAAACACATTTGAGTATGAATGTGCTGACCGAATTTATTAATTGTTGCAACCAAAATATGCTTTTAAATTTGGTTGCCCTTTTATTATTCTGTGTGTAGGGGCTACCAGCTGGTCTGTGAAGGCAAGTTTACCCCAGACAGTCCTATTCACGCTAATGTCCTAAGATGAAGTTTAGCTCTTTGAATTTCAATATTTTTCCGACTTTTCCTTGAATTTTACTCTGAAAATCGCATTCGGTTGCCCCAAGAAATATTTTTCCAAGAGAAGAATTTGTACATAATAATCAATCGAAATCCCATAATTCAATTTCTAAAACGAATTAAATAAAAATTGTTTTTGATTTGCGAATTAAAATTAATTGTTTATGACTTATTGTATTTTATATGTTAGAAATAAGCTTAAATTTAATACATTGATTTTATAAAAATTGTAAATGCAAATGAAATTTTATTTCTAATAAATTAATATTTTCATAAAAATCGAGTACTTTAAATAAATTAAAAATAAATATTTCGCCGAATCAAAAAGAAATATGTTAGATGTTCTGGAATAAGTGAGAATTCACGAATTATAAAGTCGTCCATTTTTGTATTTGATTATGGTGTATTTGATTTATATTTTGCGTATTAAATCATAAAACAAATTTTTCTATCGAAACAAAATTTATTTAATATAAATTAAATTATGTTCCACCATAAGTAGTGCCAAAGTATTTCTTATCAGTGATTATACATTAATCTTAGACTTACATAAAAACGTTTATTTAAATTAATTCAGTAAATGGATACGCAATTGTAACAGCCAGCACCGCGTTTCGGTATTTCTCGCATCGATAAAGTTTTCGCAAAAAACATGTAAAACCCAACCCTGTTATGCTTTCTAAAGGGTGAGTCACAGGCAATTAAATATATATATTAATCAAAAGAAAATAATAAGGCTGTGTTTTTGTTATTTCTCCATCTAATAAGAAATTTTACAAAATTAAATGTGCCACTGCTTTAAAAGGTAGAAGCTTGAAAAAATTTCCATTAAAAATAAAATCAACTTCATTATCTATTAAGTCACCTTGTATAAAATAGGCTGACTATAAATTTCTCGATGAAAAAACTTCTCGCATCAGATACGGAAACGGGGTGCAGTATTATTAAAATTTTGAACTTAAATTTTGTAATAAAATTTTAAAATGTTAAGAGAAAAGAGTCATCGATCGAAATATTTAATAACAAATTTTGGATTTTTAGGTATAACATCCCCCCGAATTGTTTTTTAATAAACCCTTAAGTGTTGTGATACCTGTAAGTCAGTAGATGGCCACCGATTGAGAGTCTTTTATTTACAGCAAAAACTATTGCACCAGTTCCGTGTTCAGTAATTTTTTCAACTATGACAGTCTTAATTTCTTAAGTCCTCATTGGCGTTATATTCAGTTCTCTCTAGTTGCATGTTATATCTAACATTGAAAGATCCAGTCAATGTTTTACCACAATTTCAATAGTTGGGGCCCTGGTAATTTTTCAGAAATTACCACTTTTCAGACAGTGAATTTTATTTTACAACAGCTTTGTGACATATCTCTCATATCACAGATTTATCACCTTGGTTGAGTTAACGAAAGCCATCCATTAAAAAATTGTACAAATTTGTACAAATTATCCCGTTAACGAACGGAACTTATAATTGCACTTTTTTAATTAAAAAACAAAAAACGCTGTTTTGTTGGGAATTTAGTGTAAAGGGTGCTTTTTTTTAGAGGTTGAGAACTTATTTAAAATAAAATACAAACTTATTAAAATTAAAAAAAAAAACCAGGATACAGTGAAAAGTATAATTCAAAAATATAGTGTAATCATTTACCAAGAACGTAGATTATGTTGTAGATTTAATATTGATTACGACAAACACTTGAAATTAACGGTTTCATAAGCTTTGCTATTGGATACACTTAAAAAAGTTTGTAAGTTAAAATAACTGAAAATATCATTTAAAAGAAATGATATTTTATTTAAAAACCGGTCTACTTAATTTTCATTTAAATTAAATGCCATTTATTATTTATTTTTAAATGTTGATTAATCAACTGACACATCCGTAAGAAACAAATGATATAATCAGTTAAAATAAATGTCAAAATTTTACCTACCAATCCTTAAAAAATAAATGTTTTTTTCATTTATTTTAAATTATTTCGTTTTTGTATTTTTAATTTTTTTTTTAATATACTCGTTCAATACAAAATGTATGTATGCATATGAAGTTATAAACACTTTGTATGAATGTGTTTGTATATGTATGTGTGTTTATGAAGTTCTTGTAATTTGTATTGAAAAATTTTGTATATATACAACCAATTTAAACAAAAAAACAAATTGGAATTTTTTGAATATTTTTTTTTTTGAAACACAGCAAACAAAATTTAAATTTGTAATAACTGCTACGGACACAAATAAACCACAAGTTTCCGTTTTGTGGGTAAATTTTTATTAAATTTCAAACAAATGAAAAAAATAAATGAAACTGAAAAAAATGGTAAATGATAGTAAATTATTTCGAATAAATGTATAAAAAAGTTAATATAGATATTTCTTAGAAAAATAAATGTATGTTCCTTTATTTTTAAATGTAACGGGAAACTTTTTTATTAAACTTCAAACAGTTAACTACATAATATTCTGAGTGTACGTTCAGAATTAAAGTTTATAACAAAAAAATTTAAAAAAATAGAGGATAAATATAAATTGTTAAATTTCGTTGGTATTAGTGTAATTGTGTGTTTTTTCGGGTTTGTTAATTTGTTTCCAAACACTAACTACTAAACAGACAACTATCAAAGCATTAACCCAACAAGGGTGTGGACACTGAAGAGTTTTGTGTAGCGCCAACCGAAAATACTAAGTATTCTATCCTGCTGGCTCTGTCGAATTTTTCAATTTATATTCTCTTTAATTTACTAATAAAAATTTTCACGTTTCTTTTGTAATAAAAAAACAGTTTATAAAAAATATTATGATTATATGATCTAAAATCTTATTGATATTCATTAGTTTTAAAAAAAAAATTTATTCCAATTTAAACTATGTTTAATGTCAATTATTTATTTAAAAAATTTTAATGAAATGTCGTAATTTTTTCTACTGCAATGCGAAGAAACTGTCAAATGGAAGTCATTCTTATGAAGGTATTTTTTTTTTGTTCAAGATTATTTGAAATTATTTTATTTTAATGGATTATTTTATTTTAATGGAAAAAATAAATTTTTGACTGTCACTTTAAGCCAAATAAAAAATTTAAAATTTTTCTTCCGAATGCGATTTAAAAAGGTGGTTGTGGTATATATCGACGGTTCCATTCTAAAACATGCTAAGTCTAAAAAGCTAGTTTTGAGATAAACGCCTTCAAAGTTTATTGACGATATCTCGGGAACGGTATGAGGTAGATCCTTGAGACTTTTTGTGTTCATATAATAATTATAATATAATTTTTTTACTTTATTTGAACTTTATAAATTTGTAGTAGATCATAGCTAAAAGTGACTTAGAATACTTTAGCATGTACACAAATCTATTACGTAGTCGTCTTAGTTGACTTAGCATCTTTTCAATAGTTCCTTTTTCCTTACATTGGTCATCTAAGTACAGATAGCATGTTTTAGTTTGGAAAAATTTTAAGATTGAAATGAAATATCTTTTTACTACTTAGAATAAAAATTGTTTTAAATTAATATAACAAATACTGATATATCTTTTTACATTTTATTTATTTAATAAAAGAGAAACAATAGTAATTCAGATAAAATACAAAAATCATAAAATAAACGTTTTTTTTTTATACAAAAATTAATAAAGTAAGAAATTTAATCATCACATTCGGAATTGACTTCATCTTCGTTTCCAACAACGCTTTTGAGGTTTCGGTAGAAGTTTTGGTAGAACTTTGGAATTAAGTTTTGGTCACATAAATATAGCAGATCCTTATGTTTTGCTTCTGTTATTAGAAAAGTTGATGCATATGCTCTAGGTATGTCTTGCGGAGGCAAATTTGTTTTTCTTCGCCTTTGAGTTGCATCATAAAGCTTAATTTCTTATAAAATAATTTATAATTTTCTTCTTTATGCACTCTCATTTCTCTAATTTTGCATACACTTACTTTTTAATTTTTTGTATTTTTTGATCAATTAAAAGCAGATGCAAATTCCTTAAGGTCTAAAAAATCTTCATTTTCCATTTCAATTACGTTATATAGCGGTTCCTTCTTCTTTGCATTTCTTATTAAAGAGAACCATTTCTTGGATTGTTCTATAAGAGCATGCACACTATCACCTTCATTCTGAGTATGACCTTTTTCGAGGAACTTGTGACTTATGTCAATATTGAATTTACGAGAAGCCCATACGTAAAATGCAAAAACAATCTTATTTTTATTTTGTCCACCACGATTATCGTACCAAAAATTAAATTTAGTGATACCTCTATTTTTGTTTTCAGTTTCTACAAACTGGTATAGGCAGGTCGCAACTTCTGTTGCACCTTTCTTTGCTATAGATTCATCCCATACAAAACATGACGCTTGCTTCGAGTTGAGTTCAAAGATGGAAAAATTATAAGCATGTAGCTTCCTCTTATAATAAAATGTGCTGACTTCGGCACACGGGGAAGATAGAATTTTTTGGAAATCAAAGCACGCAGTTACAACATTTACATTATCAGAACTATCTTGTTTGTCAATATCTTTTAGTTCTCTAGATTTTTGTTTACAAATAAATGCTGATTGAAATCTGATTCAATAGCATTCTTTTCATTTTCATTCATGTTCTTAAACTTTTCGCATTAGTCGCATTGGTCCTTTTTCGGAATGTAAAATGATATATTAAACGAATCATGAAAAGTATCCCGATACTGCCTTAAGGTTGCCTTTAGTTTTAAGTCATGAACATTTTCTGAAAACCATTGATCATACAATCGATACATTTGCGCTACTGATGATATCTCACCTCCTAGGTACATCTTTCTTGATTCTTGACGACAGTAGTGGGATTCTACTAAGAGAAACGCATTAATATGCTGTTTTACTATTTCTTTTATTCCAATATTTTTTTCATTCGATTTAGTATGCTTTCCTCTTTTGTCAGGTGATAAATTTAATGGATTTAAATGTTTCTTGCGTACTACAGGTTCAATTGTCTGATGTGTTATTAAAAGTGAATTCAAAAACATGGGTTTGCATACGGCTTCTTTTACTTCTTTGCCATCTTTAAAAAAACTTAGAAAATACTTTCGTGATTCAGCTTTTCGTGAATTCTCACTATTTTTGCAAACCTTTTTTTTGTGAAATGTAATTAATTGCGAAATATAGGATTTTGAAGATCTTGATTGCTAATATTATAAAAGTATTTAAAAATTAGCTTTCTATTTTCTTCGGACAATCTTTGTGAACATTTCATTCTGCAGAAGTCTCCACAACCTTTTTTTTTAATACTTTTTCAGTTTTCAAAACACCCTTTGAATTGTAATATTCTTTACCTTGGCTTTTAAGGACTTTTGCCTTATTTTTGCGCCATTGAGATGTACGTTTTTGTCTCTTAAGCAAAATCTTTTCGTTTGGTGAATCCAAATTTGGGTTTAATGATCTATTTTGATTTTTTGGTGTTATAGGACTGAATGCTGGAGCTGATTCTGAAGATGATCCTGCCATAGATGATTCTGCATCAGATGGTTGACAATATTCGCTTGAACTTCCGGGAAATGGTTCTATATGTGGATAGGTTTCTTTTTTATTAATAAACTGAATAAAAATATACATAATAGCAATTACCAAGATCATCCAAACTGTTGTCACTTTCATTACAATCCATATTGTACGATATTTCATGTGATATGCCAGGTGACATTCCGGATGAATTCAACTTGAATGAAGAAATATCTTCCACTTCATTTTCTATTAAAATATTTTAATATAAATATTCACATTACTTTACTCTCCCATGTAAAAATTGAAATATATATGAGCATACATGGTCATACATGGGCCTGTATATGATCATACATGGGCATACATGGTCATATACGTCCATAAATTGTTCAATATATGACCATACATGATCTCATATATGATCATATATCTTCGGATCTGAAATTTGAGGGTATATGGACATATATGATCATATACGAGCATACATGAATAATATATGAGCATGTATGATAATATATGCACATATATCACCATATACCCTCAAATTTCGGATCCGAAGATATATGATCATATATGAGATCATGTATGGACGTATATGACCATGTATGCCCATGTATGATCATATACAAGCCCATGTATGATCATGTATGTTCATATATATTTCGTTTATACATGGGCTGTTTATATTTTTTTCCAAAAACACTTACCAATATTTCTCTTATTATTGATTTGCGGATTGTTTTTTGATTCTGATTCTTCTTTTTCTAAAAGAAAAGCGATTAATTTTACCTTCTTATGTTTTTTTGCGCGAGAACTCATTATCTTTAGAAAAAAACACAATTATGCGCACCTGTTCTACTGACAACTTTCTCCAAACTAAACAATGTTATGTACACTTACGCGACTAAATTTTTATTTTGAATTAGGGAAAAACCCTGCTAAGTATACTTAGAGATGTAAAAAAAAGTAAAAAACTATATTACGTCCATGCTAAGTAGACATAGAAAACACAAACAAAATAAATGTCCATTCTATAACATGCTAAGTACACTTAGCATAAAAAAGAAAAAAAAATATTTCTAACTAAATCATGTTAAGTGTACTTAGAACATTTAAAAAGGGAGGTTTTTTCAAATTGATAGATTACGCTAAGTACATTTTTGCTTTTAACTTTTGATAGGATAGTCCGATCAATACCAAAATTAGCAATCTAAGTTAACAAACGATGAATGCAAAATAATAATGCTGACAAATAAAATTTAAAATAAATCATTTCGTAAGTTTTATTTGTTTTATTTTAAATAAAAGTTCTCAACCTCTAAAAAAACACCCTTTATTTAAGAGGCACCTCACCGATTTTTTATTTTCTCCCACATAGGACTTCCACACTCATCAAAAAAGTCTGTAATGGAAACTGAAAATATTGCTGTTATTAAGAGAAATTTTTGCTGGGCTCAACCAGCGGTATTTTTTGCTAATCTTAGCAACACAATGGAATTAGTACACAAAATTAGTAGCCGCTATTAAACTTAGTAGTAAACTTTTTGTAAAGTGGAATTTTAAAGCTAAACTTAGCAAAAGAAATTTACTAAATATTATTTATATTAATACAACCAAATTAGTATAAAAAATAAGTAAGTACTACTAAATTTTAATAAATTAAGGTAAACTGCAATTTAAAATTGATCTGCTAAAATCAGCAACAAATTTTACAAAATATTTGTGAAATGGAAATAGCAGGAAAGTTAATAACCGCTACTAAAGATTAGTAAAATTCTGTAAAATTTATTAAAATAAATTATCTCGATTTAAGAAAAATTTTCGATAAATATTAGTGAACTAAACTTAATGAAATTTTAATTTATATAAAAAAATTATTAAAATGCACAAATTAAATTCAATTACAAATTATATCTTAATACCCTAACCGAGCACTAGCAACAAAGGCTTTTGGCTCGTTGTAGCGAAAACAGACCAGAGCCTCTGGTGGGAATCGAACCCACGACCCCGCACTGATAAGCTAGCTCGCTACCAACTAGCGACATTTACATAACTCAATTATTTGAAGATACATTTGTTACACATTAAAGCTGCTAATATGTTTTGAAATTTTTCTGCTAACTTTATTTTCTGAGTGTAAGGTGTTTTGGCGAAGAACATTTTTGGCGTAAAGGCCCGTGTCATTTACGGAATTATTTATTCTATGAATGACTTCATTAAAAATATGAACAAATTATTATACTAATAATAATTTCATAAAGGCAATATAAAACCTATACTTAAAATAGTTTGTAAGTTAAAACAACAGAAAATGTAATTTAAATGAGATGAAATTACATTTAAAACCAGTCCACATACATTATATTTAAATCAAATAAGGTTTGTCATTTATTTTTAAATTTTGCTTAAAAATAAATGTTTGGATTTGTCCTACCGATTCGCTTCAAATTCAATAAATTGATATGGTTTCGATTTTTTAAATTTTGTTTCAGTTTTTTCATATTAAATTATATTTTTAGTCATTGTAGCCAATATAATAAAATTTAATATTTATATTTCAAATAAAAATTATTACGTTCCACAAAATTTTATATTACAAATAAATATCAGGTTTCACAAAATTTTCATTGAAGAAAAAATTTTATGTTTTGATTTATTCGGTATCGAACCATTCGGTATCGGAATTCAGATACGTACAAAGAAAAATTTGCGCAATTTCCGACTGAAATAAAGTTTCTACAACTGAAATCGGTTGGTAAAACTAATTATTGATTTCCGCAATAAAATTCGGTTAATACAACTGTATTTTCGTTTCAACACCCAAAATGTTTAGCAATCACATTTGAATTTGGTTGTCCTAACCGAATATATTGGTTATTGCAATCAAAATATAATTTTTAATTTGTTTCTCAATTTATTTTTCTGTGTATACATCACTTGCCAGAATATGGAAATTTTGAAAGAGCGCGTCTTAGAATTTTTGTGAGCAAAGCCTAAGCTTTTCTGAGAACTTCGGGTTCTGAGGAGATCTTTCTCCGGATCGTAATACTTGTATCAGCGTAGCTAAAAGTATTTAATTTGTTTTTTTTTTGAAAATATACGGTTATAGATAAACAAAAACAACAAACAAAAAATCTTAAAGTAATTTGTCATATTGACCACAAATTTCACTTGGGTTTTCTCAAAATGTGAAACGCTCCATGGCTCCATGGCCTGTATCGCTAAAACCTTAATTCAAAAGCATTTTGGAAAATCTAAAAAAGTTGGAAACATCCTAATATATTTAAATGAATATTTTTTTACATTTTCAAATTATTTTATCTTTTAATCCAATTATATTAAAAATTATTAAATAATTTCTGCTTTAGTTGTTTTTCAAAAAGATGTCTTTAATTACAAATTAAAAACTATATTTTTAACTATTTTTGTGGTCCTTTGTGTGTTCAGTAAGTTTAAAGCATCCTCAATTTATTTTACATTGAAATTTATATTTAACTTTTTCGTAATTGTATACTTGAATAAGAAAAATATCTAAACAAAACATGATATTATATAAAAAATGAAAAAAGTAAAACCTTTAAAAATAAGGTAGCAAACAAAAACAAAACTGTTTTCTTCCATACTGTTTTTTTGTTTGTTTTGTTATTTATAAATACAAAAATGTTAAAGAGATTTTAAGAAGATTATAAATAATTTAATCCTTAAATGTTTTTAAATGAAAATTTTGATAAAGAAATTAATACAGAAAGGTATGAAAATTCTTTAATCCATATCATTTTAGGCAGTCCTCCATCCATCAGACACCTGTCTCTTCTGTTTTCCGAAATATACTCACTGATATTAAAAGAAAAAATTAAGCAAGAAACAATATAAAATTAAATAGAAACAGGTTTGGTATCAAACCAACTTTATTTTTAATTTCTTTGAAATTTAAATATGGAAAAATGCAACAATTTGCATCACAAAGATTTTAAATCAATCAGCCTCAATTCATTCATAATAAACACATTAAGGAAAATCTTGGTGTTCCGTGTTAGGGACAACTTGAGTTGCAGAATAATATCAGCAAAATAGGGCAAAACCAAGTGTTTCACACATTGGAACTCCCCACGGAGAAGTCCTATCTCCCGTACTGTGGACACTTTTTGCAAAAGAGGTTGGGGCGTAGTGGCTGCTGATGATGTGGCGGTTATCGTCACTGGAAAGTACCTGCGACAGTATGTCGATAAAGCAATACAGAAGTAAGACTTTTGCCAATCACTAAATTGTGAGCATGCTGAACTCTCGAATTGTCAATGCTCGTCAAGGTAATAGCAAGAGTTAAAAAAAGTTATGAGGGAAACATCCCAGGGTGAAGTGATCTCACTCCTATTATGGCTTCTAATTATCAACTCAGTTCTCATAAAGCAGGGAAATCGTATTGTCAATACTCTCTAGAGTAATAGCGAAAGGTCAAAACAAGATAGGAAAGGAACACCGCAAGGAGGAGTGATCTCACCCTTATAACGGCTTCATGTTATCAACCTAGTGATGAGTGACAACATAACCAGCTCTCTGGATACACTAAGCAATTTTGGCATTGGCTGTAATCTGTGAGTGAATTCTAGTAAAATTGGGTTTACATTACGCTTGTAATCCAGTTTCAACCAGGTACTCTATAATATTATAAGCGACCTAGATTTCGAGCTCAATGTTAAAGCAATGTTTTTCAATAATGTCTATGTAATTCTTTTAGCCTCTGTTAAGACCTTGGGCCTACACACAGCAAACGGGTCATTTTTAAATAACACTTTAGAAGAATTGATAAAGGTTATATTTAAATTATAATAAACTAGCGGATCCCGGCGTGCTTCGCTACGCATGAATATTAACATTGAATCAAATTTATTGGTTTTTTTTATTTATTTTTTATTTCGGAATAATGAAAAAAAGTAAATCAATTTAATACAATAGTGTATAAAGAACCTTAAAATTATCACTCACTGACAGCTGTCAATGTGTATGCTTGTATGCGCTACAAGTGTATTTACCGTGTGTATGAAGGCTGCACACAGTATACATACCGCACACGCTCATGGGCGCCTACGTATTTGTTGTTATTTTTTTTATATGTACAAAATCGCATGTTGGCATAAAAAGTCATAACTGAGATAAATTATCTACATGACCATACGAAGAAACCCTAAAAATTTATCAATTTAAAGGAGCGAAACAAATTTTAATCTATTTGCAGCCATATTTTATATATTTTTTATCACCACTAAAGTTAAAGTTAGCTTTAGACTACCGTGGTTTCAAGGCTACGCAATTACTCTCTTTTAACGGGCTAAATATCTGTCTTAGACGAAACTATCGTGTATAGTTAGGATAGTGAAAGTTTCTTTGTAATCCTGAAGAAAGTTACATGGTTCGAGATGGTACTTGAGTCCAAAAATGGTGTTGCGGAGTTACTTGTATTAGAGTTACTAATGTGTTAAGAACTTTAGATGTGATGGAAGCTTTGATAGCAGTGAGGCAAGACTTATTATTACGAGTTCGTGGAAGGTATCCACAGCTCAGACTACAATCTAGCTGCTCTACTTCAAGGATTGCCTTCAATAAATCTTTTCGGTCAACTTTCCTTCTGAAAATTAATGGGATAGGAGGGATCTAACAGCAAGATTTGACATCAGGGTACACACCAACGGTTCAAAGAAAAGTTTTGGCTACAAGGGAAGCTTGCAGGCTATTGTGTGCGGTTGGATCTCGGGGAAGCGTAAGTATATTCGTCGAGAGACTAGCGAGGCTTATATCCTTGACCTCATTCACTTTTTGCTCTACTCTCATAAACTTTAAAATACGACTACCACTATAAAAATTACCTAAAATACCTTTTTTTTTGCGATAGACCCACACTCACGGTATACACTACTAATGACTTGCATTATGTGGAATTAGGAAAATAGATTATTGGAATGAGGAAAGAGGGAGTAGTGTTTGTTGATATTTGACTATATTATAGGTAACAGGGAAGACCTCCAAGGGGATTTTATTCCACATACGATTCCAATAAACGGATATGCTCTTCTAGATAAGTGAGTGTTTCGAATATAAGCCCGGACTCTAGGAATCGATAGAACAATGATACACAAACCATATTCAGACGATGATTTAATGAGTTACTATAGTTGAATGACCTACTGCCATTAATGAGTGCCGAAGCCCACCTTTGTACGCGGTCCAAAAGCTCCAAAAAAGACTTTTAATCTCCCGTTCATATATGGGAGTTGTATTCCATATAAGTGGTGTAAATATTAAGGAAATGCAGTGAAATATTTTATTTTTTTTATTTTATTTTATTTTATTTTTTGTATTTTATTTTTATTAAACATATAAATTACAAATTATATGTTAATAGCCCGAAGGCTATTGGCTCGTTGTAGCGAAAACAGACCAGAGCCTCTGGTGGGAATCCAACCCACGTTCCGTGATAAGCTAGAACGCTACCAACTAGCCTACCGGGGAGCTCTGCAGTGAAATATTTCTTACACTTTTTTAGCGAACTAAAACACTTGAATGCTTTTTGCAACATTTCAAATACCTGCTATTTCAACGAACATCACACTGAATATTCATTCTCAGAACATTTAGAGTATTCGAATCCTCGATACTGTCATCACCCAAATTTACTGATGACACAGACGGCACCACAGCCCTATGGGCCAACGTACAACATTGGATCTTATTAGAATAAAAATCGGCCCTACTAGCTAGGTCACGATTGAGAGTGCCTTTTGCCCCCAACCTCCAAGAAGATTGGCCTACAACCGAAGGAAAATTAGTGACAAATGTTGCTGTCATCAGCGAAAGGGTAGATAGGGTTAAAAGTTTGATCAAGTAGATAATTAATAAAGATGAGAAATAGAGATGGAGAAACAACCGAACCTTGCTGCACCTCTGAAGTAAGCTGAAACTGGTTGGATAAAATCCCATCTACAATAACACGAATAGTGCGATCTGTGATAAAGCTCTATATAAATAGAAAAAAATCATTACGGACACCAAAAGAAATAAGTTTGATAGCAGTACGCCGTACTGACCGTGTAGTACCGCTTTGGAAATATCCAAAGAAACAGCTTTATTTTCTGATGAAAAAATTTGTTGTTTTTATTAATTAGGTATTGTAAAGCTCTTCCAAAATTTGAAAAGGATTTCAAGACAGCCCTTACGGTGGCTTATCATAATCCCCATTGACGTTCTCCCTATTTCCGATTTGCGGATTAAGGCCGAAAATTTTACGGCCTTAATTACGAACAAAAGTAGTCCCCAATTAGAAATTGGAATATTCCTCAGTGATGTTAAGACCGGCATAGTCCCAGTAAAGTTTTTCCGTGTACTTTGGGAATATATTCGAAGTCGGAACGAAAAATTTCAGTCATAATCTCCAAAATAAAAATTAGGGGTAAAATCAGTGTCCTGTCACCGCCATTTGCATACATATTCTTTTAACATTTGTGTATTTATATTATTGAACGTTATCTAATTAAATTAAATTAACTTAAATTAAAGGAGTTCACAAGGTATACTGAATATGATATTGTTGTATCATCGTGTTAAAAAAAGATTTGTTAAAATTTTCATTTATCTATAAGGACGATTTTTTGGTGGTTGTTAATTTTGTTAACAAATTTTGCAAGGTGTTTGACCAGCCAGCTCAGCCTAACCTCACCTCTGTGTTGTATAGTACTATTGCGAACAGAATAGTTCCAATAGCACAACACTATATATGTACAACACATAACACAGCCATTGCGAACAACCCAATTTAATTTCTTTTACATTCTACACATACAAAATTTTTAAATCTTGCCTTTTATAGGACCTCGTTAGCACATGTGTCAATGTTTACTTTACAAATTTTCTTTTTATATTCTAGTTTATTCTCATGCAATAGTGTATAGTTTTGAGAATATTGTATTTTGGTTTTACTGGCACAGGAATGTGTTGCATTAGCATTAGCAAGACAATCTAAATAATTCCAACATTTTCCTTTGTTTTTGTGTACCAAGATTATTCTTTTGAAGTTTAATGAAAATTATACAATGAACAGAAATAATATGCTTTAATCTAAAAGAAATTATGTAAATTAAGAAACATTGACGTACAAAGAAAGATTTACATACAACACAACATAAATATAAATTAATACCTGATTTTTACAGAAAGTGTAAAAAGTTGAATTAACCGGAAATCTGCTTAAGGCCAAAAACTAATTTTAGCTCCTTTAATATATTAAAGAATTTCTGTTAATAATGAAATTCGAATTATGTATGTGTTTGAAATGTAATATAAGTAAGGAGAGTGCTTTAGAAATTTGTTTTGTTTGCTTAATTTAGGTGGTAAAAGCCGAACAAATTTAAAATTTATCTAGCAGATTAATGCCCAAAGATACCAGGATTTGTGCACAATTTATATCAACGACTATGAACCAATTTGATCATTGGATCAAGGTCAATGGCTAGTAATTGCCTCGATGCTTTTATCTCTGTACATCCTGAAGTTTTCATAGTTCTTGCTAAAATCAACGCATTAGTAGTTTCGAAACTCTTGGCGTCTAAAGCGGTATCAGTAGTTGGGTGACTATCTGATTGGCTCCATGATTTTGAGTCTGTATATCCTATTGCTGTATAGTCCTTGAAATTCATTTAACTATTTGAATCTAAGTAACCAATTTTTAGTTATAAATTGATAAAAATTGTCCCTGTATATTAAAATGTGTTTACCCTTAATTTATTAGATATTATTATTCCTGCTAGTTTTAACATCTGTATTAGCTTAAGCTTTAATATATTTTGTTTGTAACTTTTAATTTTATGCTAAAACTATATTTTAAGCATCCTACTTTCCATTTTATTATAATTTAGTTTACAGCTTAACCCCCTTATTTGTATGATTTACTTTGTTTTGAAGTTCTCTTTGTGTGTGTACTCAATTACGCTAAAACTCATATATATGCGTCTTAAATTTAATACAATTAGAAAAATTTTAAGGCCTTTATATAACGTAAAATAAGACGCAAAGAGTTAGCCAGTAAAATACTCCGAGTGTAATAAGTTAATTAAAAATTGCAAATTTATGATGGTATAAATTGTTGACTTCATATCTTTCAGATGAGAAAACACATAATTGTTTGTAACTTAATAAAGCATTTGATTTGAGTTTTATGATGATGATGTCCGTTTTTTAATATACTAAAAGCATTTGCTTTTAGCAGAAATTAAAGTAGGGGAAAACAAGTGGGGCACAAACCTATAACTTTTGTTCTAACTTATGTTGTTTTCAAATGATTATACTTATTCGTACACAGTGGCGTGCTCAGGAGGCCCAGGCCCCCCGCCTAAAAAATATTCCCAAAATATATTTTCTTTTCTACGTTTAGTATTTACATTCATATATATAAAATAGCTTGTATTTTTTGTTTCTAATTGATTTTCTTTACAAAACCAATTGATTTTTTTGCAAGTCCAATTGGGTTTTACCAGATTTTGCTGAAATTTGTGCAGAAATGAGAAAAATTAGCTTTGAAATTAGGGAAATTTGCTCAATTTTCTTTCAGTTACCCAAACTTGTAATATATACGAAACTTTAGTTGACCGCTGCTTACGATGAAATATCTACTAATCCTTCCTCTATAATTAATTGTTTCCACACTCGTAATATTATTTGGGTAAAACAACCAAAAGTAAACTTAAGTTTTTAAAAATCAATTAATTGTCTTTTTATTTATTGCCTTTTTATTTTCACATTTTTTGAACTTTTCAAAAAAATGAGTAATTAAAGGTTGATTTACACGTCGACTACCTTATCTGCTATTACTCAGTATTAGGTTTACGAATCAGCAAAACGACAAAATAAGAAAAACGTTATAAAATTGTACTTTGTGTGGTTGTGAGCTGGCTAAATAATATGTAAACTAAATTAAGATTTACAAATTTCTATGAAATTTTAAAATTGTTTTAAATATTATTCAAAGAAATTTTAAAGCCTTCTGTCAATTTGTATTTAGTTTAGAATTTATTTAGCTACCTAGCACAGGTCCTAAGTAGAATTATTTAATTTGTATATTTTTTTGAAACAATAAAATTGGTGATTCCAATTATATAATTTTTTTTTAATTAAAAATCTGAGATTCAAATACCACATTAAGTCTTAACTGGAATCCCCAAAATTCCTGAATTATTATTTAAAATTGAAAATATTTAATTAAAAACTAACTTATATAGACTTTCAAAGTAGTTATAGTTATTTAACATTTTTTATTTCTAACTTTTTGAGCTTAAAATTGATTTTTTTTTTTATAAATATTGAAAAATAAATAATATTTTTATTTTTAAAAAACCAACCTTAAGCTCAAAAAATTTAAGGAGTTATAGTAGTTAAAAAGTAAGAATATATAAAAATTCCGACAGTCAATATTTGTCATATAAATATTTGAAATTTTTGTATTTGTAATTTAATAAAATATTAAAAACAACAATACATAACAAATAAATTATATGTTTGTTAGTAAAAGAAGAGCAGGGCATCCCTCCAGATAACGCTACTAGTCCATACACGCATGTAAAGTGTACTCCATTAAGGACTAGGAGTATTCCAAGGGTAACCCAAACGTGTGGAGAAAACATTAAACGTTACGATGTCTTTGGGCTAGACCATATAACTCAGCTTTGCATTACATCGGAGTAGTCTCATAACTACTCTATGTCCCTACTCGATAGACCACTTTCAGAGTATTAGTTTCAAAACTACTCCTTACCACAATCAACAAATACAATACTGGTGCTCGTGGCAACACTTTATGCCATCATTAAAACGCGAACACTTGTCGCTTAACTACAAACTCTTATTTGAAAATGACATGGTCCATGACTGCATTACATAGGACCATATTGTAACTAGTCCGTTTTAGCTATAATGGACCACGTAGTCCAATATTATCTGCAGGGATACAATATAATTGCTATATTTCGTGTTCTGGAGAAGTCCATATACATATGAAAACAACTTTCGTACAAAGGTTGCCCCAAATGTTTAAATTATATTTGTTTACAAAAAATAAAGAAAAATCTGGTAAATAGGGATAGTCGTTTTCTTTACACAGTTATAAATAGATATAGAGATATAAAAATTAAGACAAATTTTCATAAAAATGACAATTGAAATAAATAAAAAATAATCAGAAATAAAAGAACACAACTTATATTCAAAATATTAAAAAATTCGCAGTTGATACTTAAAAAGATCAATTAAAATTAAAAAAAAAGGAAACGATATTAAAAAAATCATTGAAATCCAAAAAATATTTATTTATTTGACTTAATTTGGTGTTTTTGAATTTCAATTAATTCTTTTAAATTACATTTTGTAAATTTAAAATGTGACATTTTGATTTACAATTGCTATTTTTTGTAATGAAAATGCTGTTTTTTTTTATATAAAAGTGTTCTAATTGACAAACAAACAAATTTACATACATATAAGCCAACGGAATATTAAATATCAGTCTTATTGATTCCATATTTAGATTAAATAATCTTAAGTATGATTTTTATCAAAATGATCTAAAAGCGGAGGAAAGCTTTACAACACAAAAAAAAAAATCAAAACGTACCTAAGAATATTCAATTTAATTAGGTTCAATATAAAATGTATACATTACATCTCAGTCAATGTGTTAAATAAATTTTTAATAAAAAAATTTTTGCTTCAAATATGTCAAACAAATTAGGTTTTTAAATTACCAGCTTTTAAAAAAATTTTTAGAAAATATATTTTAGGCCCCGCCGAAACAAAATCCTATGTACTTATAAATTTAATATAAATTAATTCTAGACAAAAATGTCGGACATATGTGCGGCGCACAGTGGCTGCAAATCATTTTTCATTGGCCAAAATTTTGTAACTTTTGAACCGATCAAAATATTTATATATTTATATATTTATTTATATTAATCATATAATTACAAATTATATCCTAATACACTAACCGAGCACTAGCTATCGGCTATCGGCTCGTTGTAGCGAAAAAAGACCAGAGCCTCTGGTGGGAATTGAACCCACGACCCCCGCACTCAAAAAAATATATATTTTAGTATTTTTTTTTTAATGGACAGATATTTATTTGAATTTGACTCAGTTTTAATTTCATTAAAATTAATTGAATACTTTTGAAGGGATTCTAGGACAAAGTTGACATTTTGATTTTTTTTTTAACTATTAGCGTGAAATATGTTTTTTTTTGTTTATTAAAAAAATGTCTTATTTGAATTTCAAGTTTTTATTTAATAGTTGATCTTTTTAATACTTATATGTATGAAAATGTTTTTTTTAGTCTGGTTCGAGATCATATAATTTTTTTTTAAGGAAAATATTTTCTTATTTTTATTCGATTTCAATGCGTCCTATACCCATAGGTGGTAATAATGGTTCGAAAGCTTATTTGTGAAAGATTCGCTTTTAAATAATTTTTGTATATCCGGTACATGCAGAGTACCTGTTTGTAATAAAAAACTGCATTTGCAAATATATCGAAGTGAACAAATTTAGATATGACAATATTTAAATACAGACGGCGATACGTACCTTTTCTAATTTTAGCTTCACTGAGTTTTGGAAAGATGGATTTCAAACAGTCACAGGCATCCTCAATTTTTTTGACTACCACTTCAACGAATTTTTCAGGTATTTCTAATTTCATGTGGTGCGATGGCAACATAATATCATCTACATCCTTTATCAAAGGTTCATTACGTAATTTTAATTGTTTCTCGGACTCGGGAATTCTTGCTTTCCAATCATAACATTAATACTGATTCCCTGTGTACCGCAAATCCAAATTACAAAGGAAGCGGAAGTATTTTGGAAAACTGCCAATTAATATAATGCCTTGTATTATGTTGACAACCTTTAGATCAAAACAAATCTTCCATTTGTGTACATTGTATTTGATTTTCTCCTAAATTTCGCACAATGTTTAATACGTTTCCTTCATAGTTGTGCTGAATCCTAATGGAATGGACGGTTTTTGTTTGTTTTGTGCAACAGCACAGCTTCAAACTTGAAACTGAACCATCGATGAATAAACGCAAGTCGCCAGCGATAAAATCCATTCCCATTTTTTTTACTTAACCTGAAATATCGTGACAGTAAGTGAACGTATTTGCTTCGTCAACGGAATAAATTTTCTAAAAATCAAGTTGGCGTTTTCGGTATGATGTTTCGCTGACATTTTGATGTGTGATTTTTTTAAGTTTCAAAAATGATGTCAAAAATTCGGAATTTTTTTGTGATAGTTCCATCTTAGCCACAATGTAATCCATTTCGATTTGTGATAGCGGTTTTGGAGCATTATTTTCAATATCGGGTGTCCAATCTGCATCAACCACATGGGTCGGATTGGTAAAAACGGTTTCGCCTTGCAGGAACACAGTATCCAGACTCAGAGGTTTTGGTGGATCGGTGACAGCAGCGCGTTGTACTGGAAGTGTCGCAGTAAAAGCGGGAATGTATACTTTTGTGTTAAATTTTTTTCTGTTCAGTCCCTAACCGGAATATATGCATGCGTAGCGCCTGGATTCATCATGTCCAGTTGGGTCTTGCACCCCAATTACCGGCTTCATAAAAGAAAACCTTTTCAATGTATCCACATTATAAGGGCGTAAAATTTGCACCACTTAAATCTATTTCATCAAAATAATTACAATACGCTGTTTTGAATTTCTCAGTAAACAAGTTTGCCTATTTTTGGGACGATATGACCACAAACGTAACAAAAATCATCCAATTTTGGGCACTTGTTATTTTCCATATTGAAATATGCAATGTCATTCTAAACAAAAGGGTTGTTTATTCCACAGCTTTCTGAAACCGAATGAACAAAAAAAACGTCACTAACAAAATACATATGTAACGGAGACAGTAGCGCATAAGAGTCAAGCGAAATATACATGTATGTATATAAGGGTGCTTCAACCTTGTATGGAGCAAAAAACAATGTCAGTTATTGTCTGGGCTCCCCTCTAAAAATATTTATTTGGGTGTAAAACAACGTTTCCCAAAAATTTAGGATAATCGGATAATAGAAATACGTGCCTCAACGGCCCTGATTTTGAAGAACGGTATATATGGGAAAAATATGACTTTTTTAAATTTCTTAAAATTTTAAATATTTTAAATTAATCTTGAATTAAAAATATTAAAAAATCAATAAATTATCTTCCTAATGAAGCATTAAAAACTAAAATCGGTGTCTGGCCAGACACCATGTACCAAAAGTAAGGTGAAGATTTTTTATTTGGCTTTTTTGTCCTGTTCCAAGGACTTTTTTTAATTATTAATTTATACATCGAAAGCCAATAATATTACCTGAAATTACAGCCATGTATTTAAAATAGAAGTATGCTAAATTGAAGCATGAGAATTAAATATGTCTGACCAGAACCATGTGCCACTTCAAGGGTTAAAATTTTTTTTAAAAAAATTTAAAAATATAAACGATTGGACTTTAAGGTTTAATTAAGCACATATTTAGGACAAAAACGATTTTTGTCACCTGTTAAGGTGACGTTGTTTTACACCCAAATACATATTTTTAAGGGGGGGGGGGGGGCCCAGTCAATAACTCACAATTTTTTTTTTGGAACACCCTTATGTTTATGTATGCATGTATGTAGAACAGTGGTCGGCAGAAAGAGAGAATATTAATGTATTGGTGTGTTACGCCGTAAGAACCCTGTCGGAAACTGAGTTAGCTTTAAATTAACTTCAAGCTAACTATTTCGCAACTAACGCTGACTGACACTTGGATTACTTTTCAATGGAAGCAACTAACTATTTTAACATTGCGATGTCGTAGGCGGTAGTAAGTTGGCCGACTCTGCATTACTTTTCAACTAACTTTAAGTTAACTTCCCAAACGTTAGCTTTCAGGTAACTTTTTGTAGCCAGCTGTAAACTAACTGCTTTTCCTTTAGATATAAGTAGGTTTATTTTTAATTAACTATAAGTTAGTTTGAGTTAAGTCAACTAAAAGTTAACTGTTTACACGTTAGATGAAAACTAACTTTTAGGAGCTAGTTGCAAACTATTTACAAAATAAATATAACAATGTATTCATAATTTTTAATATGTTTTGTTGTAATTTTTGATAAATAATATTTTATTTAAAACTTCAGTATTGAGTACATATTTACACAAATATATATAAATATTGTTGATATTATTATTTTGATTGTTTTAAGGTAAATTATACCAATTACCAAGTTTTTCTTTTAATGATTTTTGTTCAACATATTGTTCATCATAACTGTTCATAATGCTATCAATTTGAACATCAATTTCATTTGTCCAGGATACACTAACTGATGGGTTTGCGTCTTCTGACTGTGCTACATTACACGATAATAGTTTGTTGGAATATACATTTCTTTCTATTTTAAAAAGCCTTCTCAAATGCCTTTTACTAACACCTCTCATGTTTGCTTACAAATTCAAATAAGACATGTAATTAAACTAAAGTAATCACAGACAATAATATTTGTTTTTTTTTTATTGTTTTACATAAATAATTTTATTTTAACTTTAAACCACACTTTAAATCTTTTAAATGAAAAAACTATATATTAAAAACAAAACTTCGATACCACGCGCGACAATGTTTACTAATCAAAAGTCTAAACTGTAAGCTTAAGTCGACGGCGTCAACAGTTAGGCGGCGACAGTGGCCGGTAGCTGCATGAAGCTGAATGTAGCCGATATTTAATAAGAATATATTTAAAATAATTTTAATTTAAAAATTAAGTAGATTAAAACAATTAAATTAGATTAAATAATAATAATTTTATCGATTTCACATTATTTTCAACACTACGATTCATTTAACTGAATTAATTGGAGATTTTTTTGATTATATAATAAATTATACATATCGCACATATTCAGTTAAACTGTATTAACTCAAAATTTCCAGTTTTTCAGTTTGTGGGACTGGTGAAATCAGTTCGTTATAACCGAAGGTTCGTGTTAAGCGAGTTTGTATTAAAAGATGTATTTTATATGTAAATTGTTGCCAAAACGTCTGGACTTGGAAATTAGTTCGTATAAACCGATTGTTCGTCTTAACCGTGTTCGTATTAAGCTGGTTTTACTGTACTAAAGAAATAATATTTTTACTAAAAATAAAGTCTAATTAAAATATTACAACGCTATTATTATTTTCAGTTCCATTTGTAATTATGGAAAAACAAGAAGTTTTTTGAGTTAATACTGTTTTTCTGGCATTTTTATTGAAATAATGGTATTATTTTAAAACACAAAAAGGACGATATTTTAGGAAGGAGTAGAGAAAACGCTACAAAATCATTTTCTTGCAAAAAAATTAAAATTTTAAAATTTTGAGTTAAGGTGCGATATATATTTAACTCCTAAAATAATCGGATTTTTAACCATTTATGGACAATTTTGGCATATTTTTATGTAGATAAATATTAAAACTAAAATATGTATACGCAAATGCATTTTATTCTGAAGCCTCAGCCGACGTTACTTTCTAAATAAATCCTCCTTGGAGACGCTTTACTGCTAATCAACTTTGGGTTCTTTCAAAAGAAAAATTTGCAACAAAAAATTTATTGTACAGTATATACACTTTTGTTAACGAAAATTTTGCATTGCGTAGTAGATAGCTTAAAATTAGTCCATAAAAGTTAACTTAAAGTTGGCTATTTTTGTAGTCAGCTACTCTTTGTCCGACAGGGAAATTATTTCATTATTTTATTAACCGTTAAGAGAATATTCGTATTCAGTGAATTAAAATAATTAAAATAGTTTATGTTTTTGTTTTCTCTATTATAAAAAATAAAAATAATTTAGAATAATAATAATTTTTTGATTGCATACAAGGCAATTTGCCTCATTTAATATATTTAAATAATTGTATTTTTTGTGCTCTTAGCTGTGAGATTTGTTGACATTCGTGTTGTGTACGTGTAAATAGCCGATTGTGTTCGGCCTTTGTGTGCTATGAGTGCAGATCACTGATGTAAAGACAGGTTAATGAGTAAAACAAAATTTAAGATAGCAAAACCAATTATGTGATAAAAACAGCATATTTGTGGATTTGGGAAGGTTTGTTCAGATTTTGTTTCCTATTCATTATCTACAACTTTGCTTCAGACGCAAAAGAGATATTCCGTATGGTATACCGAGATATAACCATGTTAAAATATATAAAAAGTGATAAAAATCCACCTTGAGCAAAAAAAAATTGGTATGTCTATTATATTTTTAATGCAACCAACTTGACAAAACGAATGATGCAGAAGTTCTTAATTTTGGGGATACTTTCACATGCAATTCCACAATTGAGAACCAAAATCATGTGTTGTACTGTGTAAGCCATCATACTATGTTTCTTAGTACAATAAAAAGGTAAGAAAATGACATTAGTGCATTGCTAGGTAAAATAATATATTAAAAACCCCACTATACAAATGAATTATCTTGTGTGTTATCTTTATTACTTGCATTAGAGCATTGCTAGGTAAAATAAAATTGTATAAAAAGAGTTAATAAAACACCCCAGGTTACAAATAAACTACATCCTCATACTTAAACATATATAAAAAGGGTGGTGTATTTTGTAAGCAAATATCATTACTGGTAATAGAACAAATAATGACTATTGAAAACTGTAAAATACCTTAAGCACAAATTTATCACACCATTGTATACTTATAGGGCTGTTTAAATTACTGTACTAATTTAAATTTTTTTTAGTAATTTCATTAAAATTAAAAAATCTGGGTGCATTAATAATGCTGCAATTAAATAATAAATGTCATTGACAAGATTTTTCATTCCATTTCTTTCCCTTCACTCGTTTCCCTTTCCATTACATTTCCGTCCCCTTGTCTATTGTTTCACTTTCACTTGTTTTCCTTTCCATTTCATTGCGGTCCCCTTTTCTAGAGATTTAGTTTCACTTTATCCCCGTTTAGTTATATTTTGCCAATGTCAAGCCAACTGTAGGTATACATAGAAAAAACAGATTCCGTGTGACAACCACATTCTTTGCCAACTGAATAATTTGGTTGCAGCAACTGAAATATTTGGTTGTGGTAATGAAATGTATCCTGACACAATTGAAATATTTTGCTTTAACCGAAATTCTATTGTGTTAACTGAATTTCTGTAGTCACAAACAAACAAATATATCGGTGGCCCCAACCGAACCGTTTGGTTGGCAAAATATTTGGTTGTCTGTTTTATCTGTGTAGCTCTATGTATACGCACCGAATGGGTGCGTATGAGCAATATAAAATAAAAACAATTATTTTTTTTTCAAAACGATTCCACTACAAAAAATTTTAAACCTACACTTAAAAAAGTTTGTAAGTTAAAATAACTGAAAATATCATTTAAAAGAAATGATAGTTCATTTAAAAACCGGTCTACTTAATTTTCATTTAAATTAAATGCCATTTGTTATTTATTTTTAAATGTTGATTAATCAACTGACACATCCGTAAGAAACAACTGATATAATCAGTTAAAATAAATGTCAAAATTTTACCCACCAATCCTTAAAAAACAAATGTTTTTTTCATTTATTTGAAATTATTTCCGTTTTTGTATTTTTTGTTTTTTTTTTAATATACTCGTACAATACAAAATGTATGTATGTATATGAAGCTATAAACACTTTTTGTGTAAATGTATTTGTATATGTATGTGTGTTTATGAAGTTCTTGTGAATTGTATTGAAAAATTTTGTATATATACAACCAATTTAAATAAAAAAACAATTTGAAATTTTTTGAATATTTTTTTTTGAAACAGACAGCAAACAAAATTTAAATTTGTAATAAATGTTACGGACACAAATAAACCACAAGTTTCCGTTTTGTGGGTAAATTTTTATTAAATTTCAAACAAATGAAAAAAATAAATGAAACTGAAAAATCGGTAGAAATTTCGAAATATCAGTAGCATAGGAGATTTAATGCTTCTAGTCAAAAGGGTTTATGCAGGCCGTCAAGGGAGGCAGTCCCCTATTTTACCCCTCTCCGTATAAAGGCCTAAAGTTCCGTCTTACCAATTAGAGTATGACCTATATCTAGTGAACACGTGTTTCCAATTTCAGATTTCTAGCCAAAGGGGTTTAAACAAGCCGTCAACGGGTAGACTATTCCTCTTCTTGCCACTCTATGTAGGAATTATAAAAGATCCCATATCGCTCCCTTTAACTTACTAGCTTAGGCGGTTTAGGCAGGCCGTTAAGGGGATACTTTGTCTAAATCGGAGGAGGAACCTTTATATCAGGCATATACAGGCCGTAAAGGGCTAAGCCTTCCCATTTTTGCCCCTTAGCGTAGTAAATTTAAAAAATCCGGTCTGAGAGGATGTCTAAGCCGGAGGAGGAACCTTTATATCAAATTTCAACTTCTTACCTTGTGCAGTTGTGGCAGGTCATCAAGGGGAAAACACACCTTTTAGGTGTCCGTCTTAGCTGGTGTCTATACCGGAGGAGAAACCTTCAGACAAAATTTCAACTTCCTACGTCCAGGGGTTTGGGCGAGTAGGTAAGATGATACCTTTCGCTCTTTGAACCCTATTTTTACCACGTCCCTGCCAACAACTCCAAAATCAGTGTTTTAGACCACACTCAAAAATATGTTTGTAAATTTCCTACTATAAAAATGGTATTTTCTTGTGTAATATAGCACATATTGAGTAAATATAAACACCAAATGCGTAAAATCAATTTTTACACATTTCCATATACAACAATGTACACACAACGTAAATATAGACATAAGTAGCTTATTATTAAACATTTGGTTCGTAAAATTAGTATTTTACCCACAAGGTTTATAAATGTACTACATTACAGTGGTAATGAAAATATTGACATTTATTTATTTATTTAAAAAAAAATATTAAGAAAATTTTTTTTAAATTGTGTTCGTATTTGTTTAAACTTACGGATATTGTTGGCTTCAAAAAAATTACGCATAACAGAGAAAATTTAACCAATTTATCGTAGGAGAATAGTTTCCTGCTATAAAAAATTTATGGATTGATATACGAATACTCATTATTAAAACAAATAAATAATTCTGCTTTAGTGAAAAAGTATTTTTGAAACACTTTTCAAAAATTTTAATGAATTTTTAGACAAATTTTAAAATATTTCTGGATAATTTGAAAACTGGTTTTACAATTTTGAACAATTTTTAGACAATTTTAAAGTACTTTAAAACAACTTTAAATAATTTTTGCTCAATTTTAAAACATTTTTTTGCAATTTGAAATAATTTTTACACAATTTTAAATTAATTTTGGTAAATTATGAATTAAAACTGGAAATAATGTAGTGTTAAATAACATACATATTGCAAAAATGCACAGATTGCGTCGTCATAAATATTTAAGGCTTAAAAAAAATGCAAATAACAGGCCAGCTAGTTTCAATTAAAAGTCAAACAAAAAAAATCTGTTTTTCTTGATTTTTCAAAACTTTAATAAAAATTGCAAAACTGCATAAATTTTAACCGTTATGAAATTTTAAACTTAAAAATAAAAAATGATTTAGTAAAAAAATTAAAAAAGTTCATCAGAACTATTTTCTCAATCTGAATAATTGCTTAAGACTCAAAAAAATATACGATATTCTATAACTTATGCTTTAGAAGTAATGAAGAATGATATTTTAAGATATGCATCGGGTTTATATCGAGATCACTGCATTTGAAATATGAACACATGAATGATTTTGGAAGTGCCTTAGAATAACACCAAAAAACCATAAAAGAATGTCAACTAAAGAAGAAAGAAGTTATAGTCACAGAATGACTAGGCATTTACACTGTGTACATTAAAAAAAATAGTGTTTCTTACGCACAAATTTGGTAAATTTACTCTTTAATTTAAAAATATCATTTAATTTTTACTCACGTCATTTTACTCATTTTGTGTTCACCAACTTACGCATAATGTGTGTAATTTTTTTTCGTTAGGAGTACAGTTTCCTTCTACAAGGTGGCGCAAAAGTAATCCTCCTATCAGAAAATGCTATAAATTTTGCGATTGGCCCCTAATGTCAGTTCTGTTTTGACATTTATGTAGTAAACATATGCGAAATACACGTTAATAAACAATGTTACGCTACACTGCTCCAGAACGCGAAATATTGGTAACTATTTATTTGAGCAATAATGAATATGATTTTTCATCAAAAATAATCATGAGTGATGAGGCCCATTTCCATCTTAGCGGGTACGTAAATAAGCAAAATTTACGCTTCTGGGGCACTGAAAATCCGCGTGTAGCCCACGAAGAGCCATTACACCCGCTCAAAGTCACTGTATGGTGTGCTGTTTTCGCTGGAGTCATCGGACCTTTTTTCTTCGAAGACGTCGCGGGCCAAACGGTTACTGTGAATGGTGAGCGCTACAGAGCAATGATCAACGAGTTCTTTTTGCCACAACTTGATGAATTGGGATTGGAAAACATGTGGTTCCAACAGGACGGTGCAACGCCACACACTGCACGTGCCATAACCGATATGCTGAAGGATGCATTTCCCGGTTGCCTAATCTCCCGTTTTGGCGATTTGCACTGGCCAGCAAGATCGCCTGATTTGACCGCTCCAGACTTCTTTTTGTGGGGCTTTTTGAAGTCGCGGGTTTATGTCAACAAGCCTCAGAATCTTGCAGCTCTTAAAGACAATATCCGTCAAGAATGTGAGGACCTATCGCCGGAAGTTTTGGCCAAAGTGATGGAAAATGCCATTAAAAGGGCTCAAATGACAATCAACTGTGGCGGCGGCCATTTACATGACATCATATTCTCGACTTGATGTAAAAAAAATTAAAAGACCAAATAAAAATAATCCACAAGAATATCAAAGTTTTTCATTTTTTTTTTAAATTACAGCCAAAAAACATCGGAAGGTTATTTTTGCGCCACCCTGTATAAGAGTGCACACTCTAGTGAATTATTTTTTAAATTACACGATTTTAGCCAAAGGGGTTTTGACAGGCTGTCAAGAGCAGTTTTCGCTCTACTCGTAGGAAGTTCCATAATTCCCACCTTTGCGGATGCCTACACCAATGAGTTAACATACATACCAAATTTCAGTCAGTCGTATATGGAGATAAACAATATGAATTTGAGTACTACAATGCGTATAAGTTATATTTATTTAAAATATCACTCATACTCACTGTAGGATGTATAAATGTCAGTTATGTATATTTAAATGAATAGGGATGTCAATCGGAATTGATTCCATACAAAAAGAAGGGATTGTAGATGATATGCAAATGTAGTATAACGTGTTCAGCAACATTTTCTTTAGATTTTATGTTTTTACTGGATAATTAAAGAACGAAAGAAATCCTGTGCATATGTATATAATTACTAAAATTCCAAAAATTTATATTACATTGGAATACACAGAAACAATTTAAAAATTCTGATTGTAATATTAAACATCTTTCATAAATTATTTTTGAAAATACAATTTTTTTTTTAAAGGCACTAACAATGGAATTTGTAATGTCACTGCATTGCTAGATCTGTCAAAGTAGTACTTTGGAAAATGACAAAGTGAATTGTGATAACATTTCTTTATTGTTTTTGTTTATTCTTTTATATTTGAGGATTTGAACAGCGCGAAAAAAGATACTCGCTAAGTTTGAAATTTAATCTAACAAATGTCTCCAAAAATTCCAAACACGTCGCACAGTGTCGTGAGGGCGGCCAAAAATAAAAAAGTCAACTATTGAATTTAAAAAAAATGTTAATACGGTTTTATGAAGTACATTCCAATTAAAACAAATCTGAAAGAATTTAAAAAAAGTTAGTTTTTAAGGGAGTTCTGAGCATTCAAAGTTGAAAGTTATAAGTAAATACACAATAATTAAAAAAAATCTGAAAAAATGCTATAAGTAATAAGCGTTAATTGGTAATCAAAATGTCGATAAAGTACAATAATTTGAATTAAAATATAATTACAGTGAATATGGCAACATGGCTTTTTACTACAATGTGATTGTCACATGCGATGAACTGTTATTTTAAATATAAGCAAAGAGAAATAACTGATAATATTAGAAATTTTTAACTTCAATGGACAATAACAAAATAAGATAAAAAAGGTATTTTTTATACGTTAATATAACATTTCTACAAGTTAGTTTATTTCAAAAAACTTGGTTTAACTTTAACATTCGTCCACCTCTAATTTTTATTCACAATTTTCAGTGGCTAATCAGGTTCAAATTCGTCAATTTTTTTACATTTGGCTAAAGCATAGTACACAAAGTGCAGCAGAGTTTGAAGTAGTATATTATTTAGAAAAATTCTACAAAATAAAACTGGATAAAAAGAAAATGAATGAAGTACATTTTATATAATTAAAAACTCAAAAGGAGTGGAAAAAGTGTTACTATGTCGAAGAAAGATTTGAGAAGAAATTGAATTTTGTAAGTATTTAACATAAGTTAAATTTCTTTGTACTAAAGTAATACCTCTTAAAGAACCAAGCACAAGTCGAAGAGGCAGACCTGCAGTAAACTAAGGTATACAAAAACAAAATTTAAATATACTTGATATATGTTTAGTTGATGAATTTTGTATTCAATTTTTTTAACAAACCCCTTTCAAAACTATTTTAACTTTTTTGAATATGCAAGTTAATATATTTCGTAAATATATATGGTTTTATTCATCCGATTTTTATAAAATTTTTACAGAATTAATTACGTTTACAAAATAAAAAACATAGTTTTAGTTAGAGGTAAAATTTTTCGATTTTATTTTTTTCAGGATATATGAAAAGGTGGGTGTGTCCTTGCTCAAAATTGATTTTTTTTTTATAAATTCAGAATGATCTAAATGTTTCATATACCAAAAAACACTAAATAAATTTTATTTTGTTTACAATTTCTCTTAAATTTTCGAAAAAGGACATTTTTGAACTGTGCTTGTCTGTACTATGAATTGGGCCATATATGGCCGAATCTTTGAAGTTGTTTAAGGTAATCAGTGTGCAAAATTTAATAATGGTAAAACTTTTTTTTTCTGTTATAACATTTATAATTTTCAGGATATATTTGAGATTTGACTATCTTTCACCAAGTGAAACAAGTGTGCCAAATTTCGTAACTCTACGACAACTCCTTCTATTTTTTGCCCGCTCGTTATATAAAAACACGACATTGTGAGTCGTCCCCTGATGATTTTCGTAGGCAAATATTAAATGGTACAATAACATTATTATTATTATTATTATTATTATTATTATTATTATTATTATTATTATTATTATTATTATTATTATTATTATTATTATTATTATTATTATTATTATTATTATTATTATTATTATTATTATTATTATTATTATTATTATTATTATTATTATTATTATTATTATTATTATTATTATTATTATTATTATTATTATTATTATTATTATTATTATTATTATTATTATTATTATTATTATTATTATTATTATTATTATTATTATTATTATTATTATTATTATTATTATTATTTGTTTACTATCAGTATTAACTAAAAATTTTAACAATTTATAAAAATAACAACTATTGTATGAAAATGTAATTTTAGTTTGATTCGAGATCATAGGAAAAGTTTTTTTAAATGTATGAAAATGTATTTTTAGTTTGATTTAAGATCATAGAAAAAGTTTTTTTAAATGAAATTTTTTTTCCTTATTTTTTAATTTTTAAGTAAACACGGAAAATACACAGAAAAAGTTATTAGGGATGCATTTTCTGGTCAGCTTTCATAAACATTATTTGTGATAAACATTATTTGTGAGTTAAATAGAGATATTTACAATTGGTATTTCTGCACAAAGAATGTTGATGAAAGTCGTAGCTGACCAGAAAATGCATTCCATTCGGCTCATGTCTAATAACTTTTTCTGTGTATTCTCCATGTTTACTTAAAAATTAAAAAATAAGGAAAAAAAAAAAATTCATTTGAAAAAAACTTTTTCTATGATCTTAAATCAAACTAAAAATACATTTTCATACATACACTTAAAAAAGTTTGTAAGTTAAAATAACTGAAAATATCATTTAAAAGAAATGATATTTCATTTAAAAACCGGTCTACTTAATTTTCATTTAAATTAAATGCCATTTGTTATTTATTTTGAAATGTTGATTAATCAACTGACACATCCGTAAGAAACAAATGATATAATCAGTTAAAATAAATGTCAAAATTTTACCTACCAATCCTTAAAAAATAAATGTTTTTTTCATTTATTTGAAATGATTTCCGTTTTTGTATTTTTTTTTATATACTCGTACAATACAAAATGTATGTATGCATATGAAGCTTTAAACACTTTTTGTATGAATGTGTTTGTGTATGTATGTGTGTTTATGAACTTCTTGCAATTTGTATTGAAAAATTTTGTATATATACAACCAGTTTAAATAAAAAAACAAATTGAAATTTTTTGTATATTTTTTTTTTGAAATAGACAGCAAACAAAATTTAAATTTGTAATAACTGTTACGGACACAAATGAACCACAAGTTTCCGTTTTGTGGGTAAATTTTTATTAAATTTCAAACAAATAAAAAAAATAAATGAAACTGAAAAAAAATGGTAAATGATAGTAAATTATTTCGAATAAATGTATAAAAAATTGAATATAGATATTTCTTTGAAAAATAAATGCATGTTCTTTTATTTTTAAATGGAACGGAACACTTTTTTATTAAACTACAAACAGTTAACTACATAATATTTTGAGTGTATAAGTATTAAAAAGATCAACTATAAAATATAAACTTCACTATTAAAAATATAACTTGGCAGGGTTAAACGAATTATTTAAACATATGTAAAAACAATTTAAAAAAAACACATGTCTTTAATATTAGCTAATAGCTAATTTGGACATACGGTAAACTAAGGAGAATATAAATAACACAAAAATAGTTAGTAAATTTCATCTTTACTCAATAATAAAAAATCAACTGTATGTTAGCATAAATAGCTTTTTCCGTTGATTTGTGAGTTAAATAGAGATATTTACAATTGGTATTTCGGCATGTAGAAAAGTGATCGGCAATAGCATTTGCTTTTGCTGTTTTATCCGTAATCAAATTTACAATAACAATTTACAAACAGTTCAAACAAAAAAATTGTTACAATTCGAAAGTGAATTTTAATAAATATTTTATAATTACTTAGAATTTTGTGATACTTTTTTTTCTTTATATAGAATAGGAATGGGAAATAGTTTTATTCTAATTATTTTGATTAAAGCCATTTCAATTAGTATTTTTTGACTTATAAAACTTAAATACATTTTTGGGTCCATCAATTATTTGCAGATTAGCTTCAAACTTTTTAGATATTTTTTTTTAGATAAAAAAGAAACTTTTTCATCGTTTATATCATGTTACAAAAAATGGCCAGGCCTCTATATTATTAATTTTATAATACGCTCCTGCTGTGTTTATTCAACTGTTTTTTATACCCTCCACCATAAATGGTGAGGGTTAGTTTGTCATTCCGTTTGTAACATGTCGAAATATAGGTTTAAGACCCCATAAATTCGTGATCCTTATGCAATTTTAAGACGATTTAGCGATGTCCGTCTGTCTGTCTGTTGAAATGGCGATCACGACGCGAAGACGCAAGCGGGGGTGCCTATTTTTACCCAGATTATTAAGCAACCTCCCGAGCAGTTTGGTATTTAAAATATCAAAATCGGTTGAGCGATTCAAAAGTTATGAGTGAAAATGTGAAGGTACCTCTAAATTTTCTATACAAATTTGTACAATTTTTCTGAATCTATTCTTTTCTTTCTGTTCAGTAAGTAAAAATGTTATAAAGTCTTCTTCTTGTTCGATTAAATTTATTGTCTTACATACTATGAGGATAATAACATTCATAGAGCTATATGTGTGTTACACTAATTAGAGTAAGAGTCTAATAACTAAGTTAACGTAAAAAGCAACATTGCTAAATTCGCTAACAGAGCAGACCTCTGAAAATAACATTACTAAAACTAAATAAATAACATTACTAAAACTAAATAACAAAAGTTCTGTTACATAAATTGACAAAACATATTCATATTACAGTTCATGCAAAATTTAGTATACACGTATATCATCTTCAGCCCCTATGATTGCCGAAGGCTGGGCTCATATAGAATGACGTAAGGTCCAGAGGAGCTGGATCGTCGTTAATACGTCCATTAATTATACCGACAGGAGAAAGATATGTAGATCCAGCCCAGATGGTGTTTTTCTCGCTTTCGTATATTTAGCTGACAAGCATATTATCGTGTAGCGCAAGTTTCTCAACAAATCTGGCTTGCAACAACATGGCGTACCTACAGAACATCTGCATTTTCATAGACGTATTTTAAAATAAATTTATTAAATTTTCATAATTTTTTCCGATGCATTTTCTTAGGATTTTCCGTTTAAATATCTCCAATTCTTTGGCTACTATAGGAGATATAGGAAACCAGATTAGGTTTTTCTGTTAAGCTTTGTTGGTTTTTCGTTTCATTCCATAAAATGTATTTTTTGTTTTTGTAACCAAAGACATTTATATCTAAAGAAAGAACAAAATACATAATTGCTTTAGTGCCGCTACTTTTGAATAGGTGGCACTGAATTAACTAAAACAATACCCTCCCCCATGGCTAGGTCCAAAGAAATTTATATATAAAGAAAGAGCAAAATGCATAATTGCTTTAGTGCCGCTACTTTTGAATAGGTAGCGCAGAATCACAGTAAAACTATACCCTGCCCCATGGCGATATAGCCTTGGATTAGGCTTTCAATTAATTTATTTACCAAAAATATTAAATTAACTACATAGTTTAAATTATAATACATTCAGGTGTTGCTAGTAGACTTATTCCATAATTTTAAAGTCAATTTTTCAAATGTTTGACGTAATAAAAGCATTTGTTTCACATTTTTATGTCAAAAAAGAAATTTTCATAGAGGAAAATTATATTTTTTTTATTCCATTTGTATTTTTGGGAATTGAGGGATTGGCAAATGCTAATATTTTCTTTTATTAAAAAATACACATGCATCAAGTGCAATATTGTGCTCTTAAACATCTAAATGAATATTGATTTAAAAAATTAAGGTATAATATGCACATAAAAAATAATTATTTTAGTTTTCTTCGATCTTCTCTATTCATATAATATTCCTTATTGAGTTAAAGATTCTTTATTTATAAAAAAATTAAATCAGTAAATCAAAATTTATTAAATCAAAAATTATTTTTTGTCAATATTAAAAAATAGAAATATCACAGAAAACAAAAAAACAATATGTATTTGAAAAATTAAAATATTACATGAACAAAAATATTTTATATACATTTCATTTAACATAATAATATTTATCCTAGTTTTTATTAACTAAATGTCTGTAATTTTGTGCAATATTTGCTATGTCTGTTTTATAATTAATTCGAAAAGAATCATACTTAAGAATTTGATTGAAAGGAAATTAAAGATTAGCGATACAAAATTTCATAAAACTAATATAGAAAAGATTAAAAATATTTTGTTAAATAATAATTACCCAATTCAATTAATCTGTAGATTGATAAGACAATGTAAAAAACAGAATAATTTAGTTACGGTTACTGAACCTAAAATTTATAAATTTCTAACTTATGTTCCTCTTATATCTGAAAGATTAAAAAAATCAAAAATTGATGATAATAAGAAATATATAGTAGCACATAGAACATATTACACATTAGGTAGATTATTTAGCAAAACGAAAGATAAAATAGATAAATCTGAAATGTCCAATTTAGTTTATAAAATACCTTGTAGTGGAAATGATAATGAGAATTGTAGTAATGTATATGTAGGTACAACAAAGAATAAATTAAAAACAAGAATTGCAGGACACAGATCTGATCAAAAATACAGGAACACTACTTCTACACAGAAAACAGCATTATCATTACATTGCACGAATTTTAATCATTATCCTGATTTTGATAGGACGTCAATTTTAAACAGGGAAAATAATTACAGACGTAGATATATGTTAGAAATGTTACAAATTATGAAGGTACCATCTACACAACGAATTAATTATAAAACAGACATAGCAAATATTGCACAAAATTACAGACATTTAGTTAATAAAAACTAGGATAAATATTATTATGTTAAATGATTTATAAATATGTTAAATTTTTTAAAAATAAAGGATCTTTAGCTCAATAAGGAATATCACATAAAAAATATATTTTTCATAGTTTTTGGCAAATATTCATTTATGTTACGAAGAAAATAGAAAATCAAGAATACTCTACTGCATATTGTAGCACAATATGACTAATGGAGACTAGCTTTGCTGCAAAATATGCCTAATGGATAAAATGCACCTTCTGATGGGCCATCTATTGACAAATAGTTACAACTCTTGTTCTTTCTTTCACAAATTAATTTCTTTGCTGTATTCTCTCCATTAGACAAACACACTTCAATTTCTAAAGAAAGAAAATTCGTTGCAACTATTTATCAATACGCGGCGCATCAGAAAGTGCATTCTCTACTTTAGGCATATTCAGCTGCAGAGCTAGACCCCATTAGCCGTAAAAATTAGTATTTGACAAAAACTATGCTTTAAAATGTGTTTTTGTGCAGTCCATGGTTAAAAAAACTAGTGAAAATGTAAAGGTGCCTCTTAATTGCCCATACAAATTTAGTACAATTTCATAGTAGCGACTGGTACATAAGATATTTCCTCATATTTTTTCACCAGTCGCTTAGCAGTAAATATTTTGTATTCACCTCAAACATTTTTTCACCGCTAAAATTTTTTTTCACCACAAAAAATTTTTTCACCTTAACATTTTTTTTCATCTCTAATTTTTTTTTTTCTACCAAAAGAGTTCTTTCCACATCTAAAAAAATTTTTCACCTACATAATTTTACTTTAAAAGTTTTTCTATATTATTTGTATCAAAAACAGATGAGAACATCTTTTTAAGATATTGGAGGGTATTCAAAGATTCGGCACAGCCGAATTTAGCCCTTTTTTACTTGTTATTTTTACAGCCACCTGCAGCTAACTAAAACTTTTTTACTATGTAATTTATTTGTATAATATTTTTCTGATGAAAATTAGTAAATTTATGCTTAAAAAATTTTTCAGTAGTTTTCTTGAAATATATTATTTTATAGTTCAAATGATTCTTTTTCTTTTTTCTTGACCAATTTTCTAAACAAAAATGGAATTTCTTTAAAGCGAAATAAATAAATTTTACAAATTTTCCATTATTTATAGTACCCAATGTTTTAGTTTTATATCTGCCTCTAGATAAATAAGTACTTTATTTAAAAATTGAACATGTTATGGTTGATTACAAAGTAAAATACATATAAAATTACTTTTAAGTCTGGAAAATTTCAAAAACATAAAAACTTTTGGGATAATTCTAACAAATACCAACAAAAATTTATATTTGGATCAAAAATTAACTTTTATATTATTTCTTTTTTGTTTTGTTTTTTTTTTTATTTTTTTAGTTATCGTTGATGATGATAGCCAAAGACGTCTATAAAATACTTCAATTAATCATTAAAAATTAATGCTTGTCATTTTTTATTTGTATTTATCTCAAAAATGATGATATATACATTTTTATTATGGTTAATACTTATACGCCTACATGGTTCAATAACTTTGGGTAACAACATGTGTTTTGAATATATTTTTTTATTATTTCTTTATCTTCGGTAATAAGTTAAGCCATAAATAAACAACTAAATTATTTGACAACTATATGTGTATGTTATAAAATACTCGTACAAACATATACCGCTATGGTGACGTTTTTATAAAGAGTTTATCAGAAAATTTCGTACTCTATAAACAGAATCATGAAAAGTTTGTTATCAGGCTAAATAAAGTTAATTTTCTTTTAAGTATAGTTTAAATGATATGTTGTAATTGTCTTTCAAGCTGCAGTATAATGCACTTATATTTTCGCTTTATATATATATATATAAATATATATATAAAGGGATAATGTAACTGACTGACTAACTCAATCACTCAACCAATCAACATCGCCCAGCCTATGTGCCTAGAGCTTGGAAGCTGAAACGTATAATGTAGTGTAGGCGTAGACGTCCACAAAGACGGAATTTTTAAAAGTTAGTATGGGTAGAGGACAAATAGGAAAACTCCACTTTAATGGCCTGTGCAAACCCCTATGGCTAGAAGCATGAAATTTTATATATTCATTCTCTGGAGTATGGTCTAAATCATTGATAAATCAGATTTTCGAATTTTTGGCAAGTATGAAGTAAAAATAGCGGTTTTTACAAATACCATTTCTAACATTAACATGTTGTTAACCAGTTGCATTGACTTCGCAGGATTCCAAAGATTAAGTGTTTCCTTGCTGTGGAAATCATTTTATTTATTTATTTAGTCTATGGAAAATAATCTCCTTACATATGATAACAATAAAAAACAATGATAAAAATACAAAAATATGAGAGATTAATAAAATTTTAAATAAACTAGAATTATGTGTTGAAACAAAATTAATTAAAAATATTCTTTAGTTCTTAAGATAAAGAAAAATGTCTCTTTTAATAGTATATAAGCTCTTATAAAAATCAAAGATATGATAAAGTTGATTAACTTCGATACAAATACGGCGAAGAGGATCAGAATTAGAAAAATTTGTAGAAAAGTACACGCAGAGAAAAAACATGGTTGTGACATGATCACTGCTAATATATTGTGCTCGCTGCAATCTGGTATGGTTGTCAAAACCATGTTATTGGTTTTCTAACCATCAACATGGTCGCTACCATCATTATTATAGTAAATATTTTACTATTTTATGATTGACACCTTCTATTTTATAACATGACTATGAAAAAAATAAGATAATTTTGCAACCATAAAATGCTGGTAACAATCAATAAATAATTACACATCAAATAAAACACGACTTTGAAATTTGCAGTCATAATATTGTCTTGTTTTCATAAAAACCAAAACTTTATCAGTTCAGTCAGTTTGTTTTTACTACAAAATGTCTTAAAAAAACAATCATATAAGTTAAAGAAGATAACACAACCTATTCAGGTTTCAAAACGAACTAACTCTTTATTTGTTATTTTTTCATTTTTATACATTATTTTTGCTTACGACTAATTTACAAAATTTCTTAAAAATAATATTTTAACCTAATTACAAAATTGATTATTGGTCAGAAAAAACAAATTACATTGCTAAGCGAAATTGAAATTAAAGTAGTGTCGTTGACCCTACTCTACTAAAAAATAAAATAAAATAAATTGGTTCATCTTGTTGTTAGTGTAAAGAATTGTTATATTTGTGTCAGTTATTGAATTCTTTGTTTAATGTTTGTTGTTGTTTTGTGTTTGGTATTATTGTTGTTATTGTTAATGGTGTTTGTAAGTTGGTGTGCTGACTGTGTTAACTCCCCCCTTTTCAAGCATCAGCGTCCCGCTGATCAGTTGGGAAATTTTATGAATAATTTATGTTAAGTTCGGGAAATTTCATCGTGGATGGAATTCGCAATGTTCCCTGACGGTTTTTACACTTTGAATATATCTGGAATGAGAGTAGTAAGGAAAATCCTACAAAGAGAAGTAAAAAATTTGAGCTAATCGAGACTAGGCCCTTGTATGAAAGGTCCTCAATATGTTTAATATTGCCGAGGTGAAGGTGATGGAGGTATTGTAGGTCTAGTGTAATTTCTCTCTGTGTTATGTTATTCTGCAATATGGGTGGAAGTATCTGAAATTTAAGTTCTGAAACTCGAGGCAAGAAGTATAAGCCTCCGGTAGGGTTCTTGGCTTCTGGATTGCCAACATCCTTGAAATATCATTGCTAACCCCTCTTATAAAAACATCTAAAGCTCTATTTCGGTAACTTGCTATGAGAGCTTCGACTGTTTCCCTTGAGTAGTTATCCGTTTTTATCTTATTTATAATAAGTGAAAGCTGATGATTTATTCTCGCATAGAATTCATCTATGTTATTCTTCCCTTGTCGCATAACGCTCAACTCAAATTCCAATGTTTGCACGTCCCTTTTATCGGCGTAATGCAACGACAAGCAATTCTTTATTTTTTCCCAACTTTCATCAAAAATGTTGTATGATATTAAAGCCGTGTCTGCGGCTCCCCCGACCTTCTGTCGAATGTGTTGCAATATTGCACTGTATATTGGTTTTTCCCTAACAATCTCGTAGTCTCGTAAGATGGACTCCACATTGTGGATCCATGAAACATACTGCACAGGATTTCCATCAAAAATTTGCAAATCCCTAACGCAGTCTGGGAGTTTTCTTATCTCCTGTAAATCCGATTCTGTTTGTGGTAGAGGAAGTGGTAATTCTCTGGGTGGAGGACGACATATTGTCTTCTCCAAATCGGACATTCTATTATTTAGAGTTTTGACCTGTTCAATTTGTGCATTGAGAGCACCGGTCAAATGTGTAATGGCTTCTCTAATTTGATCCATTTTCTCAAAAAAAAAAAAAAAATGTGTGTGTGAGTGTTATTATATAATTAGTAGTTTGAAATATTTTTTGATATTCAATAAAAAATCTATTCTTGAATTGCACAATATTTTTTGAAAATCTTCAATTAAAGAATTTTGTAGATAAAAATCTAGTTTTAATTTGCACAATATTTTTTTACTTGTAAAATTTATTCTACGATTAAAGAATTTTTAAGATAAAAATCTAGTTTTGAGTTGCACAATATGTTTAATATAACTTAAATATAGCTTACATTAATATCAGCATTCCGTTTGGACGTCCTGTTGGGTCCCGTTTGTCGTCTACTAGGGAACAGGTGGCGGCACTGGTAACTGATGGTGTTGAGTTCGTCTTCTGACTTGGTTGGATTCTTCTTGTAATTGTTTTAAGACGTTTTTTTTATAAGGCGTGATTTTACTGTTTATTTTTTCGTTCACTTTCTTTTAATGTGAGTGATTACGTTTTCTTCAGTGTTTTTCTTACGCCTTTGTTATTTTAAACGGTTTTTCACAATTACTTTGCTTGGTGATAGTGCGCGGTTTATTATTTTTAAAACGTTTGTTGTGTTTTTACACTTTTTTCGCTTATTTTTATTTTATCGCGGGTATATCACTTTTTAAGGTTTGCTTGGGTATTTCTGTATGGACTTTCGTGTTTTTCCCGCTTATTTTACTTAGTTTTTATAAAACGGTATTTTTACACTAATTCGCTCGGGCGCCAGTTAAAGAAGATAACACAACCTATTCAGGTTTCAAAACGAACTAACTCTTTATTTGTTATTTTTTCATTTTTATACAATATTTTTGCTTACGACTAATTTACAAAATTTCTTAAAAATAATATTTTAACCTACCCATGTAAAAATCGAAATATATATGAACATACATGATCATACATGGGCTTGTATATGATCATACATGGGCATACATAGTCATATACGTCCATTCATGATCTCATATATGACCATATATCTTCGGATCCGAAATTTGAGGGTATATGGTGATATATGTGCATATATTATCATACATGCTCATATATTATTCATGTATGCTCGTATATGATCATATACGTCCATATACCCTCAAATTTCAGATCCGAAGATATATGATCATATATGAGATCATGTATGGTCATATATTGAACAATGTATGGACGTATATGACCATGTATGATCATATACAGGCCCATGTATGATCATGTATGCTCATATATATTTCGATTTTTAGATGGGTAATTACAAAATTGATTATTGGTCAGAAAAAACAAATTACATTGCTAAGCGAAATTGAAATTAAAGTAGTGTCGTTGACCCTACTCTACTAAAAAATAAAATAAAATAAATTGGTTCATCTTGTTGTTAGTGTAAAGAATTGTTATATTTGTGTCAGTTATTGAATTCTTTGTTTAATGTTTGTTGTTGTTTTGTGTTTGGTATTATTGTTGTTATTGTTAATGGTGTTTGTAAGTTGGTGTGCTGACTGTGTTAACTTATATTGTTAAGTGCTGGGATTTTTTATTTATAATATATATATGAGAATCATAATATGCTTATTAATGTGCCATAACATGATTAAGATAGTCATATTATGTATATTAATAATCGTAATATAATAAGAAGGATGATATAATATAGTTATGGTGACTATAATATAATGACATTTTGAGTATACTATGATTACAGGCGATCATATTCAAGATCATAATATGATTATTAAAATCATAATATGGTAATTTCTAAATAGTTATATAACTGTAGGGACCATATTAGGGTAAAATTATGGTTATTTTTTGATCAAATTATGATAACCATATTATAGTACGACTATGGTTGGTACAATCATAAATCCAAAAATGTATGATGCTCTTCGAATATGATTGTCCCAACCATGTTTTTTCTCTGCGTGTATTTAACACTAAGAAATAGATAGTATCTTGATAAGCGATGTGGAATATTTATGTTGAGTTTGCTAACTAGGAAATCTGAATGTAAATCTCCGTTATGTAATGAGCGATTTGGCAAATGGTTTCAAAGTGTAAGAAAATTGTTCTATACAGCCGAAATTTTTTTTTTAATCTTAAAATGAATCTTGATTCTAAATAATATTGTTTTGTAAAATTTTCTTTTCCCATCCCCATGGTTTTCATTGGGTTTCTTTATCAAATTAAGCTTTTACGCTCATAGTGTTATCTGCCATTTACTTATAAATTGACAATTAATCAAAACGGTAAACCGTAAATGTGTTTTCTTCAGAGCAAAACTAAATTTTGTTATTTTGGGTAAAAGATATTTTAGTATTCTGATTACACTGATTTATTTTGGAAAATAAATAAAATATTGCCTTCTTCACAAGTTGAAGCTATGATAATTAATTTTTATCATTTGTTTGTCAGCAACAAACTAAGCACTACAGAGGGTCAATTCTCGTTCTGTGAAACGGTGAAATGAAAAGTTTTTTCACGTTTTCATAGTACTTTTGATTCGCGTTCTGTGAAAAAATGTAAAGAAATATCAAAACGTTTTCATATGAAAAAAAAAGTGGAACGAAACAAGATTTTTTCACGATTGCACAGCACTGGCGATTCTTGTTTTGTGTAACAGTGCAAACAACTGTCAAAATATTTTCATATGAAAAAATTGTTTACACAGACTATTTATAAGTGAAATAAACATGGAGAAGATTGTAAGAGGAAACCATGCCAGCGAAAGCCAAAAGGAGTATTTAATTAATTATTAAGAAAAGCATGTGGACATTGCAAACGATGAGTAAGTAGCTTAATAACCAAAATCACACTTTTATAAATCCCATATTTACAGATTTGTAACTGCAGATGGTGCCAAATTTAGAGACGAAAAGTGTAGCGAATTAGCGGCGACCCTTAACAGTTTTAGTGGGACCCAAAAGGACAGTGAAAAATGGCAAAAGTATGGCATATTTATTTATAGTTTATTTATATTCTTTATGAAATTTTTTTTCTTTAAGTAATATTAGACTTCATACGCGCACCAAATATAGTTCACTTAAAGTAAGCCGATATAAAACCATGTCGGTTGTCATCTCGAATTGATTGTGGTCAGCACAAAGTATGCGTCTCAGCACTCTTAAAAAATTTCTATAATTTATTAAATTATTTACTGCAATGAAATGATTGTAACATCATTGTCTTACCTTTGTTCATCCCGAATTCTTTGGGTAATATCCAATAATACAATTAATCCAGACATTTTTGTATAATTATTTAAAATAAATTTTACGAACTTAATTCACTTTTGTTTACGTTTTTCTCTGTTTTGACATTTGCTTTAAATTTTGGATAACACAGTTACAAATTTTCATGGGTGCAGTGCGAATGAAACATTTTTTTCATAATACATACGAGAATCGCAATTTATGTATTTGTGAAAAGTTCGAGTGAAAAGTGCTTATGAAAACGAAAATGAAAAGTTTTTTTTCACTTCACATTATCAAAGAACGAGAATTGACCCTCAGATGTTTATATACATTTGTGTTTATATACAACATTTGATTTTCTATATGAGGATAATGTTGAGCATGTTGCGCAAAACCAGTAAAAATGGTTTTAAGTAATATTTCTGATAATGGTAGATTATCAGAAATATTACTTAAAATGTTTTTTTAGTATTTTATATAACATACGACTAATGCGTTTTTAGAGTTTCGTTATGGTTTTGGCTGATTTGTATGTAGGAAATGGGTTAATGTAATGCGGTTGATTTGATGTAATGGTTGTGGTCTAAGTTGAGATGTGTTTTGTAGGCGTAGCAATTAAGTGAGTAATTGGTTTTTATGAGTAATTTCTTTTAAATAAATACTAAACATGACTTCAAATCTAAAGCCGAAGTTTCATGGTTTGAATAATGCTCCTTCACTTCCTTTTTCTCCGAACTCTTGAAGCAGACACATCGAAAATCTGAAAGACTTAAATTGAATCCAATTTTTATTGGGGCATCGGAAGGAAAAAATTTAATATTATCGTAAAATCAAAATTGTAGGAAATTCCTCGGTTAATTAGTAGCATTATTAGTGAATTCCTCGGAATTTACCTACATTCAAATTCTTCCTAGTGAAATTTATATTTTTAATTAACTTGTCTATGGCAATTCTTAAAACGTGTTGAAAAACTTTAAGCACCTAATTGCTACTGTGGAAAGTGTTCACCTGGATTGCTTACACACGAGTATTAAGATCCAATGGTAATATTAAAATTTGAGTTATCAGTATTTAAAAAAAAAAAAAAAAAAAAAAAAAAACTAAAAAAACATTCCAACAAATATCTCTCGTAGTTGCCTCGAGTCAGCAAAAAGTTACGGAGATTCAACCTGGAAAAATTTGCAGAAGGTTAACTCCTTTTTGGTTCTATCCCTATTTTAATCGATTTTACTTGAAAATTATTTTTCGAGGAAAGAAGCTCGTATTCGTCTACTTGCTGGTAAGAATAATGACAAAATTTTATGAAAAAGAAAGAAAAATTACTATCACAATTTTTCTGGTGTTGGTTTCATTTGGTCATAAAATACTCCATCCATATGACCAGCAGGTGTATTTGGTATTTTTTCTTCATGCACAGTTCATAAAACAATCATCAACCTTTATTCGATCGAGTTCGAAATTTGGTATAAAAATAAATTCACCTCAACCCGAACTATCACCGAAAAAGCCACAATTTATAGTCAAGTAATTTTAAAATTTAATTAACAACTACAATCAGCAATAGTAAAGTGTTCAAGTTATCAAAAATAGTTTAAAGAAAAAATTAAGCCAAAGGCAAAATCAAACAATAAGTGAAGGAAGAGTGTAAACTCAGAATATAAAAATATGCAAATAAAAAAATAAGCTTAAATTATGATATTAATGACTAGCTTAAAGTTAAACCTCGTCATGATACATAAGAGAAATATTATTAACATCAAAATTATTTACAAAGTGCCTAGTTAAAGTTTTAAAAAAATATATATATAGATATATTAAATCAAAATTATAATAAGAATAAAATATAAAACATGTAAAAATCTAGAGTCAAATATAAAAATTGTTGGCCAGTGTTACAAGTCCATAAATACAATATTATCCCTAATACAAAAGAATATAAGCAAGAACATCATTATAAAAATTTTTTTAATCATTATTAGCATCCTCTCCAGTCCAACATCATCCAGCTCGAAGAGGCCTCATCGACAGTCATGATAAAGTTGGTAAGTTTTAACCAAACCTTAAATTTATTTTGATATTCTTGCGTTATAAAAAAAAAAAAAACGAAAAAAAAGGAGAACAGCAACAATTAAAAAAAAAATAGTTGTAGATGTTGTAAAACTAAAACTCTAATAAGAGCACGCTGAATTAAGAGAGTTTTCCTATCTCAGTTGGTACATTCAAATTTTTACTTAGTTGGTTGCTTGTTCTTATTCTAGTTTATGTTTTGTTTTTACATTTGAAAATAATTACTGCTTCTTCTTTGTGCTAGTTTTTGCATATTTGATTCAGAACCTAATATTTGCACACTTAAAAACATTTTGTAAATGCAAAATTGATAAAATTTTGATGAATTAAACCGCGCTTAGAGGCGTTTATTTTTAAAATCTTAATTTGCGATGAAAGTTTGATTTGAACTAAAGGGCTCATATTTTTTCCATTTACTAACTAATTTCAGATCTTATTCAAGTAAAATGTCAATTTTACCAAGATTCATTTAAAAAACAAAGAAAAATGCTGATAAAAAATTTTATACAAAATCTAAGTTATATGTATGTTAAATTCCAATTTACCTAAAACATAATTTTTTTTTATTTTCTTATTTGTTAAACTGAATACTAAATAAGACAGACGATATTCAATTTGTAAATTTATTTTGCTATTAAATCGCAAATTGCAAAGGTTATCGAAATAAAAGAATTTGTCTTTAAAACTGTTATATAATAATACAGAAAGTTTTTTTCTAAAAGTAAAAATATAAAAGTTTTAACGACAAATCAAATTTTTTAGTTTATTTTCTGAAAGTTAAGATCTAAAAGTTTTAAATACAATCAAGTTTTTCTCAAAGTTTAAATCTAAAAGTTTAAAAACAAATCAAATTTTTCTAAATTTGTTTCTCTAAAAATTTTAAATATATATTATATTTTTATAAATTTTTCTAAATTTTTCTAAAAATTAACCTCTAAATGTTTTGAAAACATATTATATTTTTTCTAAGTTTCTATAAAAGTTAAAAGCTAAAATTTTTGAATACAAATCATATTTTTTTTGAATTTTTTTTGTTAAAATCTAAATGTTTAAGAATACCAATCATATTCTAAAATAGGATAGATTTATAGTTCAATGATATATACATTGAAATTATTATAGTTATACGATGTTTGTTAAAATCATAAAGGGTTGAAATAAATATTATTTTTGATTTCATAATGAATTGCTAAACTAAACCAAAGCTGTTTTCAATCATGTGATGAGAAGTTGGGGTAATATCTAGCTGTGGGATCCTGAGCATACTTTTATGCCACTAGGATCATGGAAGGGCGGGTTATGAGGCCGAGGTTCCCAACAACATCTGGGATACCTCACCCTTTTTAGGCTATATGATTGATACCATTGATGTAAGTATATTCTCACTTTTGTCCATAGAAGGGGTTGTTTTTTTTTTTTGTTTTCTATGGCAATATTAGACCACTGTAAAGTAATCAAATTATAATTTTTTAGGGAGTCTTTAATAAAAACCGATATACAAATCTAATGAGATTAGACTGGAAAGAGGACAAGAACTCCCCCATCCGACTGATCGCTAGCAATATAATGGCTCCCATGGTTCTACTTTTCACTATTTCTTTTCTAGAATATTTCTTTTGTTTTTTTTAAGTTAAGATTTCTAAAAATTCTTTGCAACGTTTTGTTGTATGTAGACTCTTGTATATTACAATTAATTAACTTTATTAAAAAAGTTACTTTTAACATTTTACGGCGACTATAAAGTATAGGAAGCTTTATAAGCGCAAGACGGCTATTGTAGGGAGGTAAATGCGCAGAAGGATTCCAACCAAGTCCACGGAGGCAAAATATAAGGAATTGTTTTTGAACGGACTCAATAGAATTATAGTGTACGTTGTAGAAAGGATCCCATACAACAAAACCATATTCAAGAATTGGTCTCACTAGAGTAGTAAACAGCTTTTTTGTTATGTAAGGATCAGAAAATTCTTTTGCCCAGCCCTTTAATAAACCCCAATACACCAACTGCCTTATTAATTGTCTTAGTAATATGATTTCGGAAATCCAAACGTCTATCAAATAAAACACCAAGATCATTAAATGTTTCAACCATCTCTAGCCGCATACCATTCATCATGTACAAACCATTTACAGGAAGAGATCTTGAAAACACCATGTATTTGCATTTTCTTACGTTAAGGTCTATTAGATTCAAATTACACCATGTACTAAAATTATTAATATCAACTTGCATTAACACTTGGTCAGTACAATTATTAAAGGAAAGAAGTATTTTGACATCATCTGCATACATCAAGCATTTAGAACATTGTAAAACTGATGGATGATCATTAATAAAGTGTATAAATAAAAGCGGACCCAAATAAACAAATACATCTCTATCAACTTAGACTTCGAAGACATCAGTTTAACTATATTAATTTTTAATGAGAATTTATCTTTTACAGTTTATTTTATCATCAGATTTTTTATAACTTCCATAAAATATACATCTTCAACAGCACTGGGCTCACTATCCACTCCAACATCTTTTGGCATAACAATAACCTCATCAATTGCCTTATCCCCTTCTTCCACTTTCAAACCACTAATGATACAATTGTTTTTCACCCAATAATTATTTAATATTTTAGCAGATGATTTATGATTTTGAATTTCAGTTTTCAATTTTTTGTTTTCTTTTTCAATTTCTGTTATTTTCTTTTATTCACAGGTACATTTTTAAAAATCTCGTCAAACTTGGCTGACATAAAATTAATCGACTCAGTCAGCTGATCTAGTTTTTTAAGTTTCTCATCTTTTCTTTTTTAATTCGGTCTTTATTGTACTAAGTTCTTTCTTTATTTCGCCTCTTCCTTCATTACAGATTTTACAGATAAATAATTCTTTTTCAATTTTTTTAATACTTAAACCACAACATTTTGAGTAAAAACTTTTCATGCATATATCACATTGTATGAAATTATCGAATTCCTCTGTGATCACACGTTCGCACTTAAAACACTTTGTATACAATGTTTATATTTGCAATGCTAAGTCGAGTTCTGGGCATTTTGTAATTTAATTATAATCCAGCTGATATATTTTTTATGTTTACGAATTTCTATAAAGTATTATTAAGTATAATAAACAAAATTTTAAAATTAATTATCTATTACTTGTATTTTTCAACTATAAAAGCAAGTTACACTCTAAAAAATGTGTGTAAATTTACTACAATAAAATAGGTAAAGTTTTATGTAATATTACGAAAATTCGGTAAATATACACACAAAATGTGTAAAAATATTTTTTACTCACTTTAATATACAATAATACACACAAAAAGTATTATTAGACATAATGTGTTTAAAATTAAACACTTTGTGCCCAAAATTAGTATTCATTTGTTAAATAAAAATTTTACGCACAAATTTTGTAAATATACTAAATTAGAATGGTAATAAATATTTTGACATTTTAAAATTGGAAAATATTACAAAAATAAAAAAAAAGCTAAAAACGAATTATAAAAAAAAGTGTATAAATATAATATTTGTGACAATTTATATTAAAAGATTTAGTCAAATTCCAAAAACACTTAAACGTCCATCCAAAAAAGTGAAATGCAATTAAAACAAAAATCTTTATAACTGAAAAGGTTGCTTTTTAAAACGGAGAAGAGGATACAATAAAGTTGCATACTTCAATTCAATTTAAAGATGACCATCATCGCATATGCCTATTCGGAATATATTATGTATTATATTTATTATTTATTATTATTAAAACATATGTATGTAAAAAATAAATAAATTTATTCTTTTTAAAAAAATTGTTTACGTGCAGTTTAGTTGAAACCATTGCTTTTGCAAACATATGCAATTTTTTTCTTTTACGCATATAGAAATGCATTTTTAGGCATTTCATGCGTATATTTACCCTTCAAATAGGTTTTTTTACGCATAATTTTAGTGAATTTACGAATTATTTATAAAATTTCATTTAATTTTTACGCACTTTCAATGTAAAATTACCAATAATGTGTGTACCAACTTACGCATAATGTGTGTACTTTTTTCGTTTACGCACACAGAGTAAATTTACCCTATTTATAGTAGGAGTACAGTTTCCTACTATAAGTTGGGTAAATTTCAACAGAAATTTATTAGAGTGTAGGCTAACAATTTTTATTTATAATGTTTTTGATATATTTTTGTTTTTGAAAATTCACAATTTTCTTAACTATTGGGCAATTCACTGCTGGCATTGTATGTTGTATTGAAATACAATATACAAATATTTTGTTGTGAACAGTCAGTTGTATTTTTATGTTGTAAAATGTCAAATAGTAAAGAAGAATAATAAAAATATTTATAAATTTATAGAAACAAGAAGAAACAAATAAAAATAAAATGAACAATAAAATGGAATGTGAAAACGACAAACTAATTATTGCTTTATGTGTAAAACATAACTTCAAAATATAAATGGTTGATTCAAGTGAGTGGATAATAATTTTTTAGATTTCATTTTTAAAATAAATAAATTTTTAGGTGATGATAAAGAGGAGGATGAAATTCAAGAAAATTTTAGGATGAGCTTGATTTATCTTCTGACGCACCGTAGAAGCGTTCACTTAGGATTGCTAAAATAATCTGAATGGCAACATAAAATATTAAAGAACTTTGATGTCAAAAAATATAACCATATGATGCGATTACATCCAGAAAAATTTCAACACATCCATGACTTAATCAAAAATGATGAGGACTTCAAAAACTGTGAAAAATCTAAACTTCCAACCAAAGTTCTATCCGAAAGGTAGCATCTCTGTTTCCCATAGGCGATGGCGGAACTATTCAAAAAGTAACAAGACGTGTATTTAAAGCAATTTTAAAAATAAAGGATAAATTTATGTATTTGCCCAGTGAAATGAATGGGCTCAGCTTGTTTTAGCAACAAAGAATGAGTTGCCTGGATGTGTTGGCTACATCGATGGCTCTAAATTAAATTAGCAGATGCCCCTTTTTCAGAGACATGAGCTATACTTTTCTCGTAAACGCCAATATGCCATTAAGATACAAGCCATTTGTGGCATTAACTTGTCTATTAGACAGATCACTATTGGATATCCAAACGGGTATAGCGCTTACCCATTAAAGCCATATTTAATTACACCATTCAGAACAAATACCTCAGAGCACACTAAAGAAGCAAGGGAAAAATTTAATAAATATTTTTCAAAATATCGCGTTGGAATTAAAAACTGTTTCGGTCATCTAAAATAAAAGTTTGGTAGCTTAAAGAAATTTAGATTTAGGCCCATTATTATAACTTGCCGATAGCTAAAGTTAGGATGTTAATGGACAGATTATTAGTTGTTCGTCATTATAAGTACACTTTAACCTAAAAGTGACCGATAAGCTAAAGGTAAGTTCGTCTTACCCTTAACTTTTAACGTAAGGTTTAAGCATTTGAAGTTGCCACATTTTCTGCTCTGTAGTGTAGTTGCCGTGTAGTTTTTTTGTCGGTTTCCTTGCTGTTTGGTTTATTTCTGTGTTCGGCGTGGACAATGTAAATTTTTTACATTAAAAATTTTTATTTTTTACACAATTTGAAGAAATTATGTTTTTCGTTTGTATTTTTTGTTTGCTGTAAGTAAATAAATAAATAAAAGTACGTCAATGCCACTACCTACTTTTAAGAACCCTTTTTTATTTGTCAAAAGCAATCGGTTTTTGCTCTGGTAATGCCATATTTCCAAAAAACTTAATTTTATTTTATAAGGAAGTTGTAATAACCAAAAAAAGTTAAAGGTCACTTTATTCCCCACTTCAGCTAAAGTTACCTTTAACTAACACGCACCTTAAAGGCAGTCATTGTAAGAGACGGTTGTTTTTTTGTGTTGCTCCGTTTATTTTTGAAGTTTTTGCATTTTGCAAACAATTTGAAAAATTTTAAAATATTCAATATTAAGGCCCAATATTATAACTCGCCTTTAAGGTTCGTGTTAGTTAAAGGTTACTTTAGCTAAAGTGAGGAATAAAGTTACCTTTAACTGCTTTTGGTTATTACAACTTCCTTATAAAATAAAATTAAATTTGTTGAAAATATGGCATTACCAGAGCAAAAACCGATTACTTTTGCCAAATTAAAATAGAAGTGGCAACGTTGTACTTTTGTTTACTTTCAACAAACAAACGAAAAATATAAATTTGTGTAAAAAATAACAAAGTTTGCTAAAAAATATTAAAATGTCGACGCCGATCACAGGAATAAACCAAACAGCAAGGAAACGGTCAAGAAACTACACGACAGAAGACGAGGTACTGTTGGTGGATGTTCATAAACACTGCATAGAGAACAAGAAGTCGATCACCGTAATATGGAAACAAAAAGAAGAGGCATGGCGAAAAATCGAAAAGGACTTTGCAGCAACAATTGGCACACACCGGGACTGAAAGGCTTTGCGTGATAAGTATTAACTTATTAAACGTAAGTCCAAGTCAGAAATGGCTGACCAAAAACTGGTGACGTATCGCACAGGTGGTGGAGTATCATCTTCAAAAGTCAGCAGTGTGTCTGAAAAAATAGCTTCCATCCTGGGAGATTCGGCCACTGGCTTGCAAAATATATATGATAGTGACTCTTGTATGTATATACATACAGATTTATAAAGGAATTATTCTTTTGAAGTTTCATTACCAAAATTTTACTTTTTTTTGTTGCAGTAATTGAATTTGAAGTAATGAGTAATGCAGATGTGGAATGCTGTATTAAAAGCGTTGATCAGAAGCAGATGAGCAATGAAAATGTATGTTTAATCCAAAAAATATATAATTTAACAAATAATATTATTGACAGTTTTTTAATATGTGTTTATTTATGTATATTGTTTGTACTTCTTTCAGTTTGGTTAGAGCAAAAATTTAACTGGTCAAGCTGGAGACCATCGACCTTAAAGCAGCAGAAATCGAAAGAGCTGATAGTTGGCGCCAAAAGAAAAAGAAATTTAGAAGATGAAAAGATTGAGCTAACAGTTTTGCAGCAGAAATATTATAGGGACGAAAATACACGTGCCCAGGAGAAGCATGAGGAGGAGCTCCTGTCCCTAAAATTAAAAAATGAAATTCTTTATTTATAAAAGCTTAAATGTGAATTTTTCTTTAGTTGTTAATTTTAATTTTACTCTTATTGCCTAGTCATCCTGAATTTTGTAAAAGACTGAAATATACAAATAAAATTTGTGAATGAAAATATTAAATATACATTAATGATAGTGTTTTTTAATATCTTTAACTAATTCTGAGGCTATCTAGTTCTTTCTATTTCTGATAATTTTTCTTTCATTTGAATATAATTCAGAATCATATAAAAATTTTTCTCAAATAAAATTTTTCTCAATAATGGTGGTTATGGTGTTGATCGAAATCAATCTTCTTTTTTAAATATATTATGTAAGCAGCGATCTGGTTTAAATGTCGTACATTTCAATGCAAGGAGCTTAGGTGATTTAAAACTAGATTATATAAGAAATGTATTTGAAAATTCTCGAGTTGATATTATTTGTGTTACGGAAACTTGGTTTAAATATGATGTATCTGAGAATCATTACAGGATAAGTGGCTACAATCTCTTCAAGCATTGTAGAAAAGTTAAGATATTTATGCCTCGTAAGGGATGCAAGCTCGAGACTCATCACTTATAAAGATTTTAATTCAATTAATATATCCTCTTTATACTCCGAATTAACAACTTTGAACTGGAAAAATATTGGTATTCCCCATCAGTTGATGGTAAGCTGGATTCTTTTTTTATCAATATTGCAGAATCTTTATAATAGACATGTTCCCACGCATAATGTTCTAATAAAAAAATTCTTCTTTTCCTTGGTACAATACTTCTGTGAAACAATCTATTCGTGATCGTAATCGATTATATAATGTTTAGAAACGTAATCGCACATTATTAAACAGAGTGCTGTATACTAGAGCTAGAAATAAGACTAATCTCCTGGTTAGGCAGGCCAAGAAGTTGTATTTTGCTAAGAAATTGAATATTTCCCTACCCACTAGCCAACTATGCAAGAATATTAAAATGTTAGGTATCCATTCTCAAACTTCATCTGACTGTACGTTAGATCCAGATGACCTCAATAGTTTTTTTTTTGTGAAAATGTGATAACTGACCATCGTAATAACAGTATTCTACCAAATATCCTTTGTTCAAGCTCTTTAGAATTCTCTTCTGTATCGGAGTCTGATATTTATAAGATGGTAATGAATATAAAGTCCAATGCTATCGGAGAAGATGGTGTATCTATACGGTTTGTAGATATGATTTTGCCGTGCTGGTCATAGCACTCAAAGTACTTGAAGACATCAGACCTGAATATGATAAAGGGAATTTATTTTTTATGTGCTTGTTAGACTTCTCTAAAGTAGGTCATTCCATTCTCTATAAAAAGCTTGAACATTTTTTTGGCTTCTCTGATACTGCGCTATTACTGATAAAAAATTATTTATCAGGAAGATCTCAAAAAGTTGTTGTTGGGGGAAGGGAGTCAGGTCTTACGGGGATAACCTCTGGTGTCCCACAAGGATCTGTACTTGGTCCCTTAATATTCAGCATCTTTGTTAATGACGTATTAAGTGTGGTAAAACATGCTCGTATTCATGCCTTTGCAGATGACATACAATTATATATATCTGATCGTATTGGTATGTCGGGGATTTATGTTTAAAACTCAATGAGGATCTTGACGCGATCGGAATGTGGGCCGAGAATAACAATTTGATGATTAATTAATAACATTTGGTAGATCGGCCCGTTGCATTACTTTAATAATACCAAGATATACGTGTCTTAACTCTGGCAGATTTTTTAATCAACGCCATTAAAATATGGAATACTTTGGCTGCTTATATCAAACTAATTCAGAAAAAAAACCGGATTCAGGAAAGCACTATTTGAATTTGTATCCTTAAATAACTAGTTATTCTCATTTTCTACTTAATCTTAATTTTTATCAATCCTTTAATCTTTTTATCATCAAACTACATAGATAGCCAAATTTAAATTTAAACCTAATATGTTGATTTTGTTTGTGAACTTAGCATATATTTTTTACATTATTATTGACCTTTATATTAAAAATAAAATAATGACATCTTTATGATTTACCAATTGAACCATAAAATAATTCAATTCTTACGGTTCTAATATTGAAAATAAATAAATAAATAAATAAACAAACAAATAAATAAATAAATAAATAAATAAATAAATAAATAAATAAATAAATAAATAAATAAATAAATAAATAAATAAATAAATAAATAAATAAATAAATAAATAAATAAATAAATAAACAAATAAATAAATAAATAAATAAATAAATAAATAAATGAATAAATAAATAAATAAATAAACAAATAAATAAATAAATAAATAAATAAATAAATAAATGAATAAATAAATAAATAAACAAAGAAACAATAAATAAATAAATAAATAAATAAATAAATAAATCCATAAATAAATCCATAAATAAATAAATAAATATAATAATGGGCCATAGAATGTTAAATGAACACAAGTAAGAGCGGCTAAATTCGGCTATGCCGAATCTTATATACTCTTCACCATTGTTGGGAAAAAACTGAAGTTTATATATGGACATATATGGAATGGACAGATTTATATACGGGCGACTTTAAGAGGAAATTTACCATTAATTTGGTGATAAAACTTGGACTCAGGAAGATTTGTGGTTTCGGAAAATAGGTATTTAAAAAAAATTTATGTTTTGGGCATAACTTTTTTGTATATGAACCGATATTTCCGAGTTTTTTCAGCAAATATGTTATACTAAAGATGTTCGATCTTTTGCTCTATAAGACGTATCCATAGGTCATATTACAGCTCTAGAATAGTGTTTGTTGTTTGTGTATAAAAGGTGAAGAGGTGAAAGAAAAGAATTTCAACAAATCATTAAAAGAAATCACTAGAACTGCATGTGTTTTATTTCTACAAAAACGTTTGATTTAGCTGGCAAATTTGTATTTGGAATTTTATTTCGCTTTTTGATTAAAAAATATTTTTAATTTCTTTAGCTTAATTTTAAAAATTTGAAGGAAAATAGTTTATAAATGGTTTTTTATAAATTATTATAAGTTATGACATTATTTTTGATTACAAAGAATTAAAATAAAATATTTGTAATAATTTTTTTTAATAAAAATTCCTCTGTTTTAAAAATCTATTTTTAGACACATTACTTTTTCCATTCTCATAACCTCTAAAGTAATGGGTATATACATTACTTTGAGGCTCATCGCCAGTAAAATTCATCAATGAAGTAAGGTGTAAAGTAATCCATCGGCCCCTACTGTTATACATTACTTTACGCATTATTTGGTAATGTGTGGTTTTGCTGCGTTATTTATAACAGAAATAAAACAAAATAATGCTAAATAATAAAAATAATAAAAAAATCAGTCTAAAAAACTCAAATACAAAAGAAAAAAACAACAAAGAAAATACTTATTTATTTATTTTCAAATTAACTTATGATTAAAATTATAAGCTAATTAATTTAAGGAGCAATAGCTGCATAGGCTTTAGCTCGAGATAGGTTAATTGATGATGTTAATAATCTTAAATAAATTTATAGATATTGTTTTTTTAAGAGATTAATTACAGAATTAATGCTATACAGGGTTGGATAGGAGATCATATCTAAAGGGTTATTGTGGTTAAAAATTTGTTGCCGAATGTTACGGTATTGGGGACAATGGAATAGAAGGTGTTCAAGGGATGCCGGGTGGATGATGTTGCAGTTACATATTGGGATATTGGGTATGTTTATTAACAAGCCATGTGTGAATTTGGTGTGCCCTAAATGAATTCTTAGGAATTTTATGAAATCTATTATTTTTATTTTATTGATTTCTGGATTGGTATATTTGTATATGTTAGTTTTTTCTTCGTTTAATGTTTTGTACCAGTTTGATGTCCTTGGGTAAGTATTGTCGTGTTCTACATATATAGTATTTTTTGAGAATTCTGACATGCCTTTTGTGTTGTAATTTTCTATAAGAAAAAGTGGCGCTCTGAGGGCATATTTTGCAATAGAATCGTCGATGTTACAGTGGCCTGGTGCCCAGATTAGAGTTAAAAAATTTTGTTTTATTATTAAGGTGCTTCTTGTGCGGGTAATATAGGGGTTGTTGTTATTTATATTCATTTTTAAGGTAGACAAGGAATCGGTGCATATTGCATACATTCCACTTTTATTGCCTACATATTTGATTGTTTGGTATATTGCGATCAATTCTGCAGATAAAATTGAGCTGTAAGGTGGTAGAATCGAGGCCTTGATGACCTCACTTTCTGTTGTGAAAAAGGGTTTTATTTATATTTTAACTTTAGCTTTTCCATTGCTATCCGCTCCTTCATCTGTAGTTCCATTATTTTTGTGTATATATATCCATTATTTTGAGCTCCCTCTGAGTTTCTATTTCCTTTTCTTTCAGACAATTCCTTTTTCTCAATTGCACATTCTTCTCCATTACCTTCATTTCAATATTCTTAACATCTTTCTCGTGTTACAGTTTCTGTATCTGTATCTTTATCTCTATCACTTTTTTTTGCATCACCATTACTTCTGATAAAGCTGTTCTAGAGTATGTGGTTGTGTCATCAATAACAGTTGTATTTGGAAAATGCTCGCTTCCTGATTCCAAGCTGTCTTCTTTTATAACCCACTCTATAATTTGGCTTCCAAGCAAATCGTCAAGCCCATCGAAGTAGTTGTAGTACCTAAAACGAAAAAAAAAGTTTATTGAATGATAAAACTACGAGAATATACATATGTAAAAAAAAACTTACTTTTAACATCCACACTGTCGGCTCCTGTTGACTCCTCCCATGCTTTAGCTTTGTTGTAGCTTACTCGCATATTTCTGGTTTCTGCTCTAACCTGTGTCCAATCAATTGGAACATTTTTTTCGCTACAAAAGCGCTTGCCTTGAGCTATTGGCTTCTGAAATAAATCGCAATATAAGAATACATATTCCTTGACACAAACATGCACTAATACATACCTCGAATTCCAGATTTTCCATTAAAGTCAATTAAAGACTTTTCTTCTGCCACTTTCTTGTTGGGTTTAGGCCAATGCGTTTTGGTTGAGAAATAAAAGAAATAAACTCACCGATGTATTTGTATTATTTGCCATTTTTATTTTTCTTTTTTACTAACAAATGAATTTTTTAATCTTATTGTTACAAAATGGCATTCACTTGAGACTGATATGTTATAATAAACAATACAACACCATATAAACACAGCAAATGAAAGTTTTATCAGATTTTTAAGTGTAAATTACCAATAACAATTTTACACTATTGTAAAGTAATACACGATACAACAAATACAACGATACATACCCGTTGTGAATTGCCCATATGTAATAAAATTTCAGTAATTTTGAGTATGTTGTTCATAAAATACAACAATATAAAACAAACATAAAATATAAAAAGCTTGGTAAGCGACAAAATATTTGTAGGACTTTTTAGATGTTGAGACTTATTTCTATAAAATAGTATAAGGGTTCCTAAGTACTATGAATTTCAGAACCAACTTGAACCAATTCTTACAGCTAGAGCCGTTTTTGGTGACGTTTATAATTACAAATGGAGAGTTTTTTGATGTCTGGATGGCACATAAGCATATAAAAATTTATTAAATAGTAACTATATATATTCAACATGTTGAGAAAAGATCACAAAAAAATAATTATATGTGATATAATAAAATCAAAAATCCTTGGTTTTATTACTACAGAAAAAAGTGGCAAAACTGCAATTATGAAAAAATTAAAGCATGTAATCAGAATTGTTAAATAAAACATTTGACTATTTCAAATATGCAGATTGCGAAAGTTTACATTTTAGCAATATACAAGGTGGCGCAAAAGTAATCCTCCTATCCGAAAATGCTATAAATTTTGCGGTTGGCCCCTAATGTCAGTTCTGTTTTGACATTTGTGTAGTAAACACATGCGAAATACACGTTAATAAACAATGTTACGCTACACTGCTCCAGAACGCGGAATATTGGTGACTATTCATTTGAGCAATAATGAAGATGATTTTTCATCAAAAATAATCATGAGTGATGAGGCCCATTTCCATCTTAGCGGGTACGAAAATAAGCAAAATTTACGCTTCTGGGGCACTGAAAATCCGCGTGTAACCCACGAAGAGCCATTACACCCGCTCAAAGTCACTGTATGGTGTGCTGTTTTCGCTGGAGGAGTCATCGGACCTTTTTTCTTCGAAGACGTCGCGGGCCAAACGGTTACTGTGAATGGTGAGCGCTACAGAGCAATGATCAACGAGTTCTTTTTGCCGCAACTTGATGAATTGGGATTGGAAAACATGTGGTTCCAACAGGACGGTGCAACGCCACACACTGCACGTGCCACAACCGATATGCTGAAGGATGCATTTCCCAGGCGCCTAATCTCCCGTTTTGGCGATTTGCACTGGCCAGCAAGATCGCCTGATTTGACCGCTCCAGACTTTTTTTTGTGGGGCTTTTTTAAGTCGCGGGTTTATGTCAATAAGCCTCAGACTCTTGCAGCTCTTAAAGACAATATCCGTCAAGAATGTGAGGACCTATTGCCGGAAGTTTTGGCCAAAGTGATGGAAAATGCCATTAAAAGGGCTCAAATGACAATCAACTGTGGCGGCGGCCATTTACATGACATCATATTCTCGACTTGATGTAAAAAAAATTAAAAGACCAAATAAAAATAATCCACAAGAAGAATCAAAGTTTTTCATTTTTTTTTAATTACAGCCAAAAAACATCGGAAGGTTATTTTTGCGCCACCCTGTATGTCATTAATACTATTAGCAATTAGTTATAAAAAGGATGCTGAGACAAGTCGAAAACCTAGTGGTGACGTGGCATATAATGTTTGTTCCAAGAGGAGAATCAGAGTGAATCAGATTTAATTTATAAGACTTCTGGAAAACTTTGTAGAGTGTTAATAATGTTTTGTGGAAATAGGGCTTGAGCCGTGTTTATGTTAAAATATTGGAAAAAAATCCTGATGAAATAATCGTCGAGCATGCCATCCCATCTTTAAATAAAATAAAATTCACTTGATTTCAAAACAAAAACACCTACCAACATTTTTTTAACTTTAACTACCAAAACTTTTTTTAACTTTGGCCGTGTTCACTTTTTCGCTTGTAAAATATGGGTCTACATAGTTATCAAGTAACGAAAAAATTTAAATTAACTGGAAGTGGTCGATTATAAGGACTTAAGAAATATACAGGATGTACACAATATGGTGAACGATTCTGATAAACAATCATTTGTAATTTATTTATTGAGCTGCTATACACCGCTAAGAAATAACATGTTTTGAAATTCTTTTGGATTGTGCAAAAAAAAAAAAATAATTTTCTAAAAACCTTGTTTTTTACCACATTTTTCCAAATAAATTTATATATTCGTTAAAATTACCACATTTGAATTAAAGTGACCAACGAATTTAATGTGTTAATTCATATAGATTATATGGATAATTTATTGAATCAAAATTTACAGTAAAGTTTACAAACTTTTATGACTACGTCTGTTACAAACTTATATAAATGTTGCTAAACAACATGTTGCTAAATTATGTTTCGTAAAGAATAGTGAGGATATTTTTTTAAAAATATTACAATTATTCGGTTATATTAGATTTGTTGTATATTTTCTTAAATCAAAGCAATTCATTATGGATTCTATTGTTTTATAGTTTCTCTTACATTAAGTACGTTTTTTTTTGTGTAAAAAACTTATGAGCCAATATATAAAATTCATTGGATTAGAAACGCTGCGAAAGGAGCAAACATTTTGATTGAGATTTTTCAGAAAATTTTTGTGGGTGAACCTAACCCCAGTTTTAGGATATTTGGAGTAAATTCTCCCGGATTAGATCCACAATTTAATTCCTCTTCTTCTAGTCAAAATAAGTTTATTTCGTTGGATGCATTTCCAAAAAGAGTAACCTCGGTTACTCTAACCACTTATTTTAGTCATCTGAAACCTAGAGAAAGTATTAACAAGGAACCCTCGGTGGTAAGTTTAACTCATGGAAAAAGTTATTCAAACGACCAAATTGCTTTAAATGTTTTTTTTTTGTCAGATCGATCTTCAACAACGTCAATAAGTGTTCTGGGCATATACCCGAATCTATAACAATCGATATTGAACGAATTACTGAAAAGTGATGTAAGCCATCAAATCTCAAAACGTGAAGTGCAGTAAGAAACCTAATTATTTAAATTTTAAAATCAAAACTGTGCGCAGAAACATCGTACGAAAAACTTAAAATTTCGTCACTCGGAAGAAATAGAAAAAAAAAACGTTTTAATTATGATTTCTAATTTTAAAATAAATTAGAATTAAAAATTCTAATTTTTACTTCAATTAAAGTTAAATGAAAGATTAGCAAAGAGCAGAATTTTTTTAAGTTGACTTTTGGAAATAATCGATTCGAGTAAAATAGTTAAAAGTTATACATCTCTAGCTTACAATTAGAACTATAAAAGAACAGAAAATGAAATAGTGCAAAAACAGAAAAAGTCACGATTGAAAAAAATAAATAATTAATATACTTAATACTTAACATACTTCAAATTTTAGTTTGTTAAATATTAAAAAGTGTAAGAGTGGATATTAAAAGAGAGAACCATACAAACGAATAATTTACTTCATAAAATCCTAAGCCTAGTATCAAAGATAACTTAATAAACCTAACCAACAAATAAAACCCCATAAGAAAATAAATATGAAACAGTAAATGTTAAAATTTAATTATTCATTTTTATTTTATTTATCATATAATTACAAATTATATCCTAATACCCTAACCGAGCACTAGCAACAAAGGCTATCGGCTCGTTGTAGCGAAAAAAAGACCAGAGCCCCTGGTGGGAATTGAACCCACGACCCCCGCACTGATAAGCTAACACGCTACCAACTAACCTACCGGGGCGATACAATTTAATTAAAATCCTAAAATGTAACAGAAAAATATTTCAATAACCCATTCCAAAGTTTCAGTTAACCTAATCATCTATTTTCCCTAGCAAAACATCACCATTTGCATCGAGATCGAGGAGGCCTTTTCGTTCATCTTTGTTAAGTTGGGCGACTGAAACTGAATCTTGAACAATGTTTTTTTGTTTTTCTTGCAGTAAACATAAAAAAGAAGTGTCAATAGAGTAACAAAAAAAAAAGTGTGAAATCTTAGAAAAGTAATGATCAATAAGTGTTCATTGTTATCGGTTTTTTTTGCTAGCTAATTACTCTTTAATTTTTTTTGGTAGAGCCATCGAAAATTTCATTCTTGTTTCACTCACAATTTTGTTCTTTGAAGTGTACAAAGTTCATTGATTTATTTTGTTTATTACTCTCAGGGATTCTTAATTATTTTTTTAATTTAGTATGAAGTGGTATTAAAACGTAAAAGTTAAATTAACAGTTAAAACGTAAACGGTTTTGAGTCAATTTCGATTAAAATATATAAAACCGTAAAGGCTCGATTATTTGGTTGATGTTATTATATATTAGTTGATCTAATTATATATTTAGAACGGTGACTTTTGATTTTATGATATAAAATTTGAATTTGAAATGTATAAATGTTTTGAATTTCTCAATTAAACCTCTAAATAATGAAAACTTAAGCATTAATATTAATATATTTTTCCGCTTTAAAAATACTTTGTTAAGCAAATAACCCGGGTATTTGCCATAATCCTAATCGGTGTATAAGATTACTGGTTAATATTAAAATTTGCACTTAGATGCAGAGTTTTTTTTTATTATTAAATCCTAGAGTTCATTATATATTTGTCACTAGGATCATGGCTTGGGTGGGTTCTGAGGCAGCGTTTTCCAATAACAACAAATACCTTTTTGTTTTAGAATCCTTTTTTTTACATATACAGTCCTCGCCACATGAATAGGACCGCCCTACAGTGTTTTTTGAAAACTCAATATCTTAAATTTCAAAAACATTATAAAGTTGATTCCGGTGTGTTTTTCAAAGAAAATTTTGTTCTAAATAAAATGCAAAATAAAGGACGTTATTATGTACACTGGTTTATTTTATGTAATATTTTTAGTAAAATAGTATAAAAATGTGGCTACTGAATTTGCGCCACATGAATAGGACACCCCCATTAAAAAAGCATTTGATGTACACTTTGTAATTAAATTCTAAATTTTATTTACATTAAATGAAATTTTAGTCATTTTAAAGCATTTTTAATAATGTGTAGATCCTCCTTTGTTAACTATGGCTTCGTATATTCTGCTGGGTATCGAATCATACAATGATTTAATGTAATCAAGTAAAACTAAAGACCAAGCTTCTTTGATTGCTTCAATAAGTTCCTCTTTGTTGCTGAACTGTTTGCCAGAAGCGTAAACTTTACAAGATAGCCATCCCCAAGCATTTTCAATTATGTTAAGGTCCGGCGAATAGGGAGGCCAATCAAGCACATTAACATTCCCGAAACCATGACTTTACTGGCCGGGCAGTGTGTATTGGTGCATTGTCATGCTGAAAAGTCCACTGCAAGTCTCCAAAAAGGTTGCTGAAGTGAGGAAAAACTTGTTCCAGTACTCCAATATAGCAATTTGCGTTCATGGTTGTGGATAAAAATTGCAGTTCGCATGTGCCATAATAGGTGACTGCGCCCCACACCATTACACCTCCCTCTCGGCTATGAAAACGGTCCAATTAATGCTCCTCTTTGCGGAGATCATGGAAATAGTAATTAATACCATCGGGGCCCTCTAAATGAAATTTTTTTTTCATCAGAGAAAACGACGCGATGCCACTCATTACTCCAAGTCATATGGGACCGGAAAAACTCCAATCGCATCTTCTTACGGGCGTCGTTGAAGGTGGTTTCTTTTTTAATTTTAGCCGCTTCAAATGTTCCGCTTTTGAAATTACACGTTGCACTGTTCTAACGCTTGCTGCAACACCAGTTTTTGCTTTGATTTGTGCTGATGAGTCGTGAGAATTTGATGCTGATCTAAGTATAGCACGTTTATCAGCAGCCGAAAGCACACTTTTGGTGCGTCCTTTCATATTTTTTCCATAAGTTAAATCATTACGTAAAAAAGTAGACACCACATTACGACTTCTTCCGATTTTAGTAGCGATTTTATGGATAGATTGACCTGCTTCCTTATAAATTTTAATTTTTAGTTTTTCTGCTTCAGTTAGTGCTTTTCCTCGGCCCATTTTAGCAAATTTCAATTAACACTAAATAAATGGTATTTTTCTGCTATTTATTTTGACCACTTTCACAAGAAAACTAAACTTATTGTAGGGGGTCCTATTTAAGTGACGCAACAAATGTACACTAATTTTTGTCAATCATAAAACAAAATAGAAAAAAATCTATAACGGTATAATTCCAGCACACATTTTTATTCTCAGAGCGAGTGAATATGATGATCTAATAAACACAAAAGAAAAACACCGATAACTGTCTACAAGCATTTCAGAAACTTTAAGTTAAATGAAAAGTAAAGGGGGTCCTATTCATGTGGCAAGGAGTGTATAGTCATGGGTGGGGCTTTGTTTTGCTAACTATGACTATTTTGGACCATTTAACGTAGTATATTTAATTTTTTTAGTAAGTTTTCTTATTATATAGGGAGTTTATATAAAAGACTTGTAATGGAACCGACTGATCGCTACCGATATTATGGCTCCCGCAGACCTCTTTCTCTCTGGTACCTAAAGAAGTTTCAACTTTAAATTTTATTGGTAAGAAATTTTTAGTTGAAGTCTTCATCAAAAAAAAAAAATTTTAATTTTTCAACAGATTTCAGTAGACAATTATTTGTACATTTTAACAATGACTCTCGTCGTGCCAATGACTTAACCTTATAGCATCCTAGCCACTACCACAAAACTCCTAGACACTATATATAGGAATTTCGTTTAATTTTTCGAAATATTTTGAATTTTTGAAGCGTGAGTATTTCGTGAGAGTGAGTGTTTCGTGAGCGTGTGCAAACATTTAAAATACTCACGTGATGGAGCGTGAAATAATATTTGTGCGTGAGTGTAATTCTTGGTTCGTAATCATTCGTGAGCGTACGCCAAAAATCGCGCACTTGCCCACCTCCAGTTCAGATATTATGCTGTAAGCCTACGCACAAAATTTTGTAAATTTACATAAAGAAATATAGAAATAATGGGGTTTTGGCCGTTTTATACAACTGTGCAATGAAACTTAAAATATAAGTTTTGACAAGAAGCTCCATTTGATGTCCGAAATTGAACTATGCGATGGATATTTGGATATTCGAATGTTTTAAGGGCAAAAACGGACTGAGAAGTTTAAAAATTGTATTTTTGTTCATATATTCTAGTTCATAGGAATGGGAGATAGCAAATAAGTCAAAGTTGTTGTTTTTCCAATATTAGGTCACTTAACCATAAAAAAACTAAACTAGTTAATCAAACACTCGAACAAATTTATTAAATCCTTAAAAAAAGGTTTAAAAATTTCTGCTTAATATTTTTCGATATTTGTGCTTTCCCACTGGTAACGAAGTGCCAGGCCTTTAAGTTTCATATGTATGAAATATAAAACTAAAGATATAACTTGTGAAATTGGGTTTTTATTTATTTTCTATATTTTTGTTTTACCTTATATTTATGTGACCCAGTTCTGTCGAAATATTTATGTGAGAATTTTACTTTTGCTTTTATGTACACTCACAGTATATTTTCCATTAGCGAATGTACAATATGTAGAGTTTCTTTTTAAAAGAGAATCAATTAAAATTCATTGAAATATATTTTTTAACTATTTGCATCAGTCATTGAAAAACCAAACTATAAAAATATACATACTTTCAGTAGGAGTTGATATTTTCAGTTAAATGTTAAAAATATAAATTCAAATAATTCTATTTTGTTTTTTTATTAAAATAGTTTGTTTAAATACAAAATTATTTTTATAAATTACAATAAATTATTCAAATATACATATGCACATAACCAATAAAAATATATACATCAGTGTGTGTTGTGTTGTATTGCGTTTTGTAATTACATACAAATAAAAAAAACTTTCAATTTGAAAAACAAACGACGAAAGTAGTTTTTTTCTAACTTTTTGTCAGTTAAAACTTAATGGTTATTTTAAACGACATTATGTTTGTTTTACTTCTTTTGTCGATTATTAAACAATGATTGAAAATAAACAACAAAATGGACTAAATATAATGAAAAATCAGTTATTGTCTTTTTGATTGTATTTTCAATTAATTTAATATGTATTTTAGATTGGTTTTAATGAAATAATGTTGTGAGTGTATGATTTCCTTTAACTAATATTTGTAGCAGAGGGCGTACTATTGCTTTTGAAATCTGTAAACTTATATCAATACATGTGTTTATTATTGTACGTAGGTATTAATATCAATCATGTTCAAACCATAAACCACAAAAAAGTAAAAAGTAATACGAAAATTCTGATTTTAGTTGTGGTTTCAAAATTTCATCACAGGATGAAATTTGATTGAATTTTTGCGTTAATAAAAAATGTTTTTAAATACGATACACACATGTAGCATGTGAGTAATAAATGAAAATAATTGCCAAATTTATGTTGCTATACGTTAGTATGAATAAAGTTTTTATTGAATATTAAATTTCATATATTTGTGAGCGTAAAGGATGGTCCCTAATGGCGTGTAAATATATATTTACTATTAATGGAAAGTTTTTGCAAATTGAAATTCATCTAAATAAGTTATCCATAAAAGCAAAATAATTATGGTCATTTGGATCAAATCGTAAATACCAATAAAATTAATGACTTGATATTGCTTTTTAGTTCTTTTCAAGCCAGAGGAAATTAAATTTTATTGCTCGAATGGTTATAGAAAATCGTTTAACATTAAACCATAAATTGTGCTTACTTAGTAATAATTAATATTCAAAGAAAACATATACACACTCCTTTTGTGTAGAAACATACATCCCAGCAAAACTTTGGTAATGGGTGTAATATTCTTATGCGTTGCCTTGTAATGATAGCTCCTTACCTTTTTAATTATTTGCAAGCATAAAGTAATAAGTTACTTATTATTGATTACGTAATATATGATTTATAAATGTAAAGTAATAATTTAAATATTTTTGAAAATCTATTTTTAGATATATTACTTTGTGTTTTTTTTTGTAAGCAAAAGGGTAATGTATATTTGTTTTGAAACAATAGCAAAAAAACGAAGCGCAACAATTCATTTAAGTTTTAAGCAATCAAATACTATATGCGTCGATAGCTCAGTGGGTAGAGTTCTTGGCTGGCAACCAGATTTCCCTGGTTCCCACATTATTTTTAATTACAAATATTTTAAATAAAATATTTGTAATAATTTTTTTTAATAAAAATTCCTCTTTTTTAAAAATCTATTTTTGGACACATTACTTTTTTCATTCTCGTAACCATATAAGTAACCCCTTACGTTATCACCTCTAAAGTATATACATTACTTTGAGGCTCATCTCCTGTAAAATTCATCAATGAAGTAAGGTGTAAAGTAGCCCCTATGGCTACACATTACTTTACCCATTATTTGGTAATGTATGGTTTTGCTGGGATACTCATAGAGAAGGAGTATATTAACAGTACGACGACCAAATATATGTGGACAATATATCCCAACAAAATTTGGGTAAAGGGTTGAACCTATTTCAGTTATTGCCAAAAGTAATAATGTTCGAGATTGACGGCATCATTAATAAACTAACTGTTTATTATTATTTATTCAACTCATTAGTTACATTTAAATAATAAATTTTACCCTTTACGTACATTATGTATTTATTTTTTATTGTCATGTTTTGTTCCTTGAAATTGCAGCACTGTAACCTCTCGGTTGCAACTTTGTTATATAGTATTCACTTTTTTTTAACCAAATTAAACTGAGTATAAAAATCCCAAAAACATCGTGTTTTTAAACCAAAATTAACAATAAAATCCTCTATAAAAATCGTAAACAATTACGTTACAAATGTTGTGTTATATCACTAGTTATTTCAAAGTGATGAAATAATGAATTACCGGTATTGATAGAAATATATTACAAATTATTTAGAGGCTTTAAAATAATGTGTTGCTGACATTGTGTTAGGTAATTAGTGATTAAGAAGGATACAAATAATAAGCTTTGGCTATTGTATTATATTACTACTGTAACGACGAGTTCTCCTCCGTTAGCTGAGGTAAGCTCGCGGGGGTAGGGATCGTCACAGAAATTTATTTGATTCAGTGACTGAAAGTAAAAGGCTGTTTTTGAATACGTTATAAGTTTTTATTATAAATCTACAATACAAAAGAGACACCAAAAATATATAAATTATAAAATGATGGAGAAAAAGGTCCTGCAAAGGAGGAGGATCCAGTTCGCCTCCGGCTGAGGCTAGTAGCGTGATGGCAAGTAGTGTTTCCGGTCCTGGGTACGGCACTCCAAGGCGTCCACGACCTGCGCTCGGCCCACACTCAAGGATCTTCACGGGAGGAGACCAACGCTGGCCCGCACTCAAGGATCTTCGCAAGAGGAGACCTACGCTCGGCCCACACTCAGAGATCTTCACGGGAGGAGACCAACGCTCGGCCCGCACCCAAGGATCTTCGCAAGAGGAGACCTACGCTCGGCCTACACTCAAGGATCTTCAAGGGAGGGGACCAACGCTCGGCCCGCACTCAAGGATCTTCGCAAGAGGAGACCTATGCTCGGGCTACACTCAAGTATTTTCGCAAGAGGAGACCTACGCTCGGCCCACACTAAAGTATCTTCACGGGAGGGGACCAACGCTCGGCCCGCACTCAAGGATCTTCGCAAGAGGAGACCTACGCTCGGCCCACACTCAAGGATCTTCACGGGAGAGGACCAACGCTCGGTCCCCACTCAAGGATCTTCATGGGAGGCACGCACACTGAAAGCAAGATTAATAAGGGTTAGACTATCAAAGGATACTCACGGGTTGTCAGCAGGAGTAGATGGACCACGTTAAATGAGCTTCGCCGGACCTTGAAGGATATTCGCAGGACCTCGAAGGATATTCACAGGACCTCGAATGATATTCGCAGGACCTCAAAGGATGTTCACAGGACGTCGAAGGATGTTCGCAGGACCTCGAAGGATATTCACAGGATCCCGAAGGATGTTCGCAGGACCTCGAAGGTTGTTCAGAGGACCTCTTAGGATGTTCACAGGACCTCGAAGGATGTTCGCAGGACCTCGAAGGATGTTCGCAGGATCTCGAAGGACGTTCTCAGGACGTCGAAGGATGTTCACAGGATGTCAGCGGATTTGCAGGATCTTCCAGGATGGTTAAGCAAGTGGCTCATGCACGGCACACTTAGCTTCTGATCGCGTTCGCGGCTGCTGTCAACTGACTCCGATTTCTTCATTGCTCTGCTTTATGTACCCTTAACGGCAGTTATTTGTAGTTGTCGCCAGTATAATAACAACGTGTGTAGACAGAAACGAGCGACGCGACTTCTGTCGTTACACTACTAAAATGGAAGTAAGAGTTTACACAAGTTTATATTTTTAATTTATTGTACAGATTTTATACATTAAATGCTATTTATTTATGTATGTGTATTGTGATGATTTTTGGAAATTTTGAATAAATGCTATTTGTTGGGGTGACGGAGCAGACTGTGGTACTTTGGCAGGTGGTAGAAGCACTTTTTTGTTAGAAAAAAGCATAAATATTCATCTATAACCGTTTTCTTTTTCTTTTTAGATTTAGTTTTTATTTTATTTAAATTTTCTTTATTTTAAAATTCACATTTTTTTTTACAGGATAAATTTAAATTATATTTAAATCATAGGGTTTAATTTACAAAATTAATTTAAATTATAATTTTATTAATTTTTATTAGTCTCTTTTACTCTTTTACTTTATTGGTTTATTTTCACTTTTATTATTATTAAGACAGAACAGAAAACAAGAGATGCATTCCCACTAGCTTTATAAGGGTGCCACACTGCTGTAAGTACAAAGCGGTCACGCCGCTGCCAAACCTAATTTGCACCGCGTAAATACTGCCTGTTTATGTTTTTGTTTTATAGAACTTATTTTACTTATAACACCGTCCAAGAGAAAATATTAGACGCGAACCGAATCATATACGTTTCAAACTACATACCAATTGGAGTAAAACTGTATTTTCAGTTTTTCATTTCGTGAACCTGTTTTCTTTTAAAAGGACCTTAAAATTTCAAAGGATAGCTTTTTTAAAAAATAACTTTTAATACTTTTACTCATCCCACAACAACGATATTGATGTCAAATGACGTGAAAATAGAATGATGATAATGTCCTTTGAAAATTGTATGTATTCTTTGAAACCTTGAGGTCGTTAGACACCCGTTGTCTAAAGATTTTTGTTAAATATTTGTATTTTTTTCCCCTAAAAATTTAAATTTTTATTTGTATAGCAAAGCTTTAAATTTTTATTGCCGCTTTACTAATAAAGCTACAAGAGTAAAATTTGAGTAAGATTTTTTATATAGTTAGGTTTTCAACATTTATTTTTTTCAAGCAAACAATTTTGGAAATTTCAAAAGATATTGAGAGATAAAATTTTCAAAAGACATTTTCAGTATCCTTTTTTCGCGATATGATAAAGTAAAAAATTGCATAGAATTTTTTAGTTCCTCCTATTTCATTTGACGTCAATATCGTTGGTGTGGAACGAGTATAAATATTAAAATTCATATATTTTGTTATATGTTACACTTTGAAATTTTGAGGTTCTTTTAAAAGGAAACAAGATCACGAAATGAAAAAGAGAAAATGCAGTTTTACTTCATTTGGTCTCTAGTTTAAGACGTATATAGTCCGGTTCATGTCTAATGACTTTTTTCTTTTCATGTCGGACGGTGTTGCAGGTCTGTAAATATTTTTGCTTTTATTGGTAACCAGTTATTTCAATATTACAAGAAATAATGAATTCCTCTTCTTTCTTGTTAAGGGTTTATTTATGTCTTTACCCGTAAACTTTGGGTAACTCTTTACCTCCAATGATACCCCTATGTTAAAATAATTTGATATGTGACAAAAATGCACATACTTACCATTATTTTTCTCTCCATTTCCCTTTATCTGGTTATATCTGGGATGGTAATTTGCTGGGATGCTATCTAAACTTTACATTATAGCAACAGAAGTCTTTGTACAATACCTGTTGTGTTGGCTATTTGTGTAATCGGATATTTTTAATATATACTTTAAATAATGTTGTCGTCACAAACGAATATCATTTTTTTATATATATAGATTTAAATTTTGTTTGCTGTCTGTTTCAAAAAAATATATTCAAACAATTTCAATTTGTTTTTTTTTTTTAATTTTTGTATACATACAGGTTGGTTGAAAAGTTTCTGCGCTCGAAATGAAGGAATACTGTTTTTGTTACGAAATATAATTTTTTATTCAATATAATCTCCTAGAAGCTCAATACACTTGTTCCAATGATCTTCCAATAATTGTATCCCATCCTTATAATGGTTTTCCGGAAGCTCTGCAAAATAACCGTCTACGGCTGCTATGGCCTCTTCAATCGACGAAAATGCTTTCCACGAAGGAATTATTTGAGATTTCTGATGAGATAGTAGTCACTGGGAGCCAAATCTGGTAAATTCGGTGAATGTTCAAGCAATTCGTACTTTAATTCTTTGAATTTAGCCATCGTCAAAACACTATTGTGAGTAGGTGCATTGTCTTGATGAAAAATGTTTTTTTCTTCATTAAACCAGGTCTTTTCTCACGAATTTTTTCATTAAGCTGATCCAAAAGGCTGAAATAATATTCAGAGTTGATTGTTTTACCTTTCTGAAGATAATCAATCAACAAAATTCCTTTTGCATCCCAAAAAACTGATGCCATAAACTTCTTTGCTGATCCTTGTGACTTCACCTGCTTTGGAGCTGAACAACCAGCTTCAGTCCACTGTAAACGTTCTTGTTTCAATTTAGGATCATGGTGGTAGATCCAAGTGTCATCTATTGTTATAAAACGACGCAAGAAGTCGGTTTTATTCGGCTTAAAACGCTCCAAATTACGCTGAGAAATTTGTTTTCGATCCAGTTTTAGTTGAATTGTTAATGTATGCGGCACTAACTTTCCAAACAGTTTTTTCATACGTAATTCTTCATGTAAAATATGGAGTACTCATTCGTCTGAGATGCCTATGGCATTAGCAATTTCACGCTTAGTCAAACTTGGATCTTCACTAACCATATTATGTACCTGCTCAATGATTTCTGCTGTGGTTGCAGTTTTTGGTCGTCCTTCGCGTGGATCGCCTTCAAGGCTGGTACGACCACGTTTTAATTCACCAGCCCAAAATTCAACGGTGCGTTTTGAAGGTGAGGACTCCTTATACACTTCTAACAATTATTCATAAATTTCCTTTGCTGTTAAACCCTTCAAAACAAAGAATCTAATGACTGCACGATATTCAATTTTTTCCATATTACAAAAAATCAATGACACGTCAACTTCAAATGGCTTGTAAACAAAGAAAGAGTTGACAGAATGACTTGCAACTTTGCCTGTGTTCTCAGGACAGTTATACCAACTTGAGAAAAAAAAGTTTGGAGCTAGCAGTGCCATCTCTTGGTGAGCGCAGGAACTTTTCAACCAACTTGTATATACAAAATTTTTCAATTCAAATTACAAGAACTTCATAAACACACATACATACACAAACACATTCACACAAAAGTGTCTATGTATACATACATTTTGTAGTGTGAGTATATTAAAAAAACAAAAATACAAAAAAGGAAAAAATTTCAAATAAATGATAAAAAACATTTATTTTTTAAGGAATTGGTAGGTAAAATTTTGACATTTATTTTAACTGATTATATCATTTGTTTCTTACGGATGTGTCAGTTGATTAATCAACATTGAAAAATAAATAACATAAGGCATTTAATTTAAATGAAAATTAAGTAGACCGGATTTTAAATGAAATACCATTTCTTGTAAATGACATTTTCTGTTATTTTAACTTACAAACTATTTTAAGTCTATATATATTTTTTTTGTTGGTAACAAAATTCTAAAGGCAATAAAATAATTTGCTTATGTAACTTAAGCTACAAAAAAGCTAGACTCACAATATTATTTCGTTAAAAAAATCTAAAATACATATTAAATTAATCGAAAATACAATTAAAAACAGGACTACTGATTTTTCATTATATTCAGTCCATTTTTTTTGTTTATTTTCAATCATTGTTTAATAATCGACAAAAGTGGTAAAAACAATCGAAAGTCGTTGAAAATAACCATCAATTTTAAACTGACAAAAAGTAGAAAAATACGATTTTTGTGGTTTGTTTTTCAAATTGATTTTTTTTTTTTCTTTTATTTTAATGTAATTTTTCAAAACGCAACACATACAGATGTAATATATGTGTAGTTTTATTTTCGGTATGTATCTATATTTGAAAAATTTATTGTAAATTTTTTTGAAATAATTTTGTATATAAACAAACTATTTTGGTAAAAAAAAAAAACAAAAAGGAATTATATGAATTTCAATTTTAAGAAACATAAAACATAAAATCTTATATTTAACAGAAAATATCAACTCCTACTGAATGTCTGTAAATTTTTAAAGTTTGATTTTTGAATGACTGATTCAAATTGTTAAAAATGTATTTATATAAATTTTAATTTATTCTTCATTTAAAAACAAACTCCATTTATTACTTTTTAAATAAACTACAGTCGGTAACCGAAAATATATTGTGAGTGTACTAAGGCTAGAGGAAAGTGGCAGAAGTGTCAGTAGACATTTGACGAACATTTCACTAAGTTGAACGAGTTATTACCATAAAACGAGGTTTGAGTGTAATTATATTTAGTTATAAATAACTATTTAAAATCATATCTTTAGAAAAAGTGTACTGCAAAAATAAGAATAATTAAAAAAACAATATATATAAAATTTTCAACATTAACAGAACAGGTATTTTAAAAACAAAGATCAAATTATATGTAGGTACACAAATTTTTACAATTTTATTATATTTTATGACATATAAATAAATTAAGGGAGCGGAGTCATTAAAAATATTATTTCTTCTGTTGGTGAAAATTCTTTTCACGTTGTTCCGCTAAAACGAGGTAATCCTTGCGAAAATTTAAACTTATTCAGAAAATTATTTCCGGAATTTAGTTTCTGATTTTCATAAACGCGATACAAAATTATTACACGTACCAGTTAAAAAGCAGCAAGGCCTGTAAGTATGGTTCAAAGGTATTGATTCTTGTGTCGAGTTAGTGATATAACTTTTTTTTTACTAAAAATATCCCAGGCACTACGCTATTGCGAATATTGTACTGTACTGATAATAAAAACCCATATCTTAGGTTAGTTTGAAACAAAAACCTTCCGCATGCAATGCAATTTCTTAAAACTACCAAGATTTTTATTTTATTTTTTTAACAATTTTAAAACAAAATTACATTATTAATAAAATAATATTACTAACTAGGTGTAACTAGAAATAAATTTTAAATTTAGTGTTGTAAGTGAAAGTAAAATCTGAAAAAATATTTTAAATAACATAGTGGCATCAACAAAATCCTTATTTCAAACTTCATCGCATTTGGTGCGGAACCTTTTGCCTTGCCAGGAAAATTTTAATATTTGCAAGGAATGCCAAAAGTTATATCCCTAGTGTCGATCCTATTGAAATAAAGCAGGCTCTAGAATAGAGGCATTTAAAATAAAGTCGGTGTTTAATACTAAACTAAGGAATAAATTACCCAGGGATGATGAACCCCCGACTGATTGTATCACCCACTGGTGACTTAGCATTGACAGGCTGAGCAGATTGACTGAAATATACAAAATTTCTCAGTACACATTGCTCAGAAAATATACCGCTAAGAACACCAAACGATATTGACCTCTCGATAAGAATCTGAAACATGCTCAACTGGCTACTAAACCTTCCCGACACTGCTGACAAAATGTTAAACGACTCTTAAATGAAAAAAGAATAACTCTAAGAGAGTGGAAATTGCTCAGATCTTCACAACCCAAGCTACGTTTAACGGAATGTACAACAAATTTATAGCGGCTGCTTAAACACCAGAAAACTGCTTCACTTAACAGATTTCTTGAAAACTTGGATGTAACATCAAGGAGTGATTACTCCTTGTGGCGTGGTACAAAACAAATTTAAAAGATATGTCGTATGTAAGCATCCATTGCGTAATTCAAACGGAGCTTGGACTCGAAATTATACTGAAAAAGGAGATTCGTCCGCAAAATATTTGCAGAAAGTTTTCATGACAAATATACCATGTCCTATCATATAGTTGCAACAAGTTGAATTCGAGCACAGAGCAGATTACCCCCCTATAACGTTTGAGATTCGATAGGTCGAAAAGGTGATTGTTAAACTTAGCTCCAAAAAAGCCCCTCGGACATGTCATGGATGCCCACACCTCACCATTCCAATTTTCACCTTTCAGCGTTTTAGCAATGGTAGCTGTAATGTTGTTTTCGAAGGCTGAAATTCTCCCTCTATACGAGAGACTTCACGTATCGACAAAAAATAGTCTAGTAGGGTCAAAGTACATGATCTTGGCGGCCATTGGACTGATCCGAAACGTGAAATGTAATGCTCACAAAACTATCCTCTCAATAGGTTCGTGGTATCGCATGCTGTACGGCACCAACTTGTTGAAACCACATGCTAACCAAGTAAAATTCTTCAATTTTGGCTTCACCGCTGAAGACAATTTTTCGATACAAAAATGGATCTTCTTCCAACTTCCCTAATGCCCATTCACTAAACAAACGACGATGTGGTACGTCTTGTAGCAACTGTATTTTGTATGGTTTTATGCCGAGGTCCTTACGTAAAATCTTTCAGGTGGACAAATAAAACATACTCAATTGTTGACAACGGCTACGAATTGACATACCGCGTTCTTCATTGGTACTGGCCGATACAGCAGCAAAATTCTGTTCAATACGCACTATCCGCATACGGGATGGAGGATTACAGTCCAATAAAATGATACTGGTGCGAAATTTTGTCACAACAGCTTGAAAAGCTTGTTCGGTGGGTCGATTTTGACGACCATAGAATTGACGTAATAAAATTCAATGATTTGCAAGCGTTGTTCGTTTAATAATCTATTCATGGTGAGCATTGTTAGCATTGCCACATATCACGAATCTTTTTTTTACACTGAAAAACCAAATGGCAAAAAATTAGCCATTAGTACATTCACTAAATAACTTTACACACCCAACAAACTAATTTTATATATAAAGTATTCTGGGTGTATTAATAAAAAACCGTTTGCTCTTAAAAGATTATTTTGCATAATTTGCACACGTTAAGGAAATTTATTTTTTAAGTTTACGTTACCTAACTCACTAGCCGATCTAGTTACTTAAACTGGAGCTAGTAACTTAAACTTCATGAAGGCAAACTTCTGCCTCATGACTGTCCATGGATCTGCCTAAAATAGTTCGCTCTTTATCAACCAGTATTTTATTAATTAACAAATTATATCTTAATACCCTAACCGAGCACTAGCAACGAAGGCTATCGGCGAAAACAGACCAGAGCCTCTGGTGGGAATCGAACCCACGACCCCCACACTGATAAGCTAGCACGCTACCAACTAGCCCACCGTGGCTACTGTGTGTATGTTTAAAGCTTTAGCAGGAAAAATTATTATGCCCGTAATTTCAAGTAATGGGTTACCGACCTCTTCCTACTTACCTTCCTACCTTCGGGAATTGAAAGCATTGTGTATCATCCCCTCAGAAGCCTAACAAAAATATTAATAAACCAGTATAAATCACTGAAACAAGGAACTCAAAACCTGACGTGATGGTTCCTTTTCCAGCGTAGACATCAGTCAGGGAACAATTTTTTGAAGTTTTTACCGGTAACAGTAAAAAGCATAAATTGTCTCGCTTATTCATAACATTGTCAAAATGGGCAAAATAAATAACTTCCTCCCCAAACAGATTTGCCCAGAAACATTAAATTTAAAATATGTGTTATCTGGAATATTATCTAATTAACTGATAAGGTCGCTCATTTTAAGCAAATTTTAAATTTTATATTAAAATATACTCTATAGAAAAGACAAAAAATTTATAAAGAATGGAAAATTCTTAAAATAATTAAATATCCTTCTAACTATATCCCAATGTTTAAAACTACTGGCGACGAAATATTAAGCTTTTAAAGAACATTTTAACATTTAGTAAAATTAAAAACCATTTCCTAAGTGTTGTATTAATAAGTAGTGTTAGAAAAAAATTGAATTTCCCTGATAAAAAGTACATACAAACTTCTAGTTTTATATTTAAAAACTTTTTAAACAATTGCGTGCTAAAAAAAAATGTAGATTTTATTGTCAATAAAAGAAAATCATAAAAAACAAATAATAATAGATGTTATTTTAAATTCTTATTATGTTTCAGGGAAATTTCATATATGTAGGGTTATATATATATATATATATATATATATATATATATATATATATATATATATATATATATATAAGTTTTTGGATATGAACCCTAAATAATATATCTAAGTATCAAATCATACTAAGTGAAACAATTATTTTTCAACTACCTCTAAAAGAAAGTTTTTCATGTAAAATCTTTTTTTTTTGTTCTGTAAGGTGCAGTTAAACATAATCTACTTGATTAAATAACCGAGTAAAAAAGTTTATATTCAAGATAATTAAATGTAGCTTTAGCAAAAAATATATAACCACATATCAGGGTTGGGCACGTATACAACACCAAGGGCCACATTAAGATTTTCCATAAATCATAGACGGCCGCATGATATTTAGAAGAGTCATCAAAGCTGCAATGAAAGCTGACTTACATTTGGTAATTTTTAAATAACTGAACATTTTTTAAATTCGGTTACTTCAACTGAATATAAATTTTCACAAAAACTAATTCGGTTAATACAACTGACTTTTAGTTACAATACATACACACAATTATAAGCAAACACACTTGAATATGGTTGCACTAACAGAATTTATTTGTTGCAGCATCCAAAATATGCTTCACAATTCGATTGGTACTAAATATTTATGAATGTGGGAGCAGAAAAAAATGTTATTTCCCTGTCATAACTTGACATTTTAAATAAAAATATAATTTTGGAAATTCTAATTAAAACTATTTCCTCGTCAAATCCAGCGATTTTTAAACACTTTAGTAGAGATTTTTAATAACATTTAGTTGGTTGTTGAGCCGATTTGTTTAAGAAAAAGTCAGAGGTAAAGTAAACAATTTGTCTACAAAAAAAAAAGAAAAACCGACCAATTATCGCTTATTGCCCGAACTGTTTTGTTGGACACATTCAGCATTATCAACTATTATTTAGGGTCGATTACTGAATGTCCCGTTTTAATTTAACTTCTACTAATATTTCAATTTTATATGAGAAATAACAACGAATGTGTCAGTTTAAGTCCCAATTAGTGGCTAATGGGTCATTAAGATAAGATTAAGAATAGCAAATTGTTCTTTTCGTCAAAAAATTTCACTAGAACTTTAATGATCTCAAATTTAAATTCTGAAAATGCATAGCTTTTTTTTTATTCAGTAAGAAAAGCACAGTCATAATTAATCCAAAATGTCACTTATTCATAAGTAAAATAATACACTCTCAGTATATTTTCTGAAAGGGTCAGGACTTTGAAATTTGAGCTTCGTCATGAACTTGTATAGTAAGACAGTTATGGCGAATTTTATTTAAATCGCAGATGATCGATCCGAATGGTGATTGAGTGCATGTGTTTTGACATAAAATATAAAATTTTAAATTTAAATCAAAATATCATCTCCTACTGAAAATCTGTATATTTCATATTTTGTAAAAAATAGTATACTTAGAAATAACAAAATAATTGCAAAAAAATTAAAACCAACTACAATACATTAAAAAGTTTAAAAATTTGGCGAGATTAAACTGCTCCAAAACCGCCACCACCGCTAATGTTTTGTTTTAATATACTGTTTTAAATATACAGTTATGTGCGAAAAAGGAGAAATTTACATGCAACAAATCTAAACTAAAAAAACACACATAAATTTTGGGAAAAAACTACCAATATTATTTTTAGATCATAGAACAACAACTCTTTATTTAATGTAACAATTCATACTTTGTTGTTTATTTTTATTATTTATTTATTCTATTTTTAATACTGTGTTTTAATAATAACAAGAACGTTTGAATTGTTATATAAAATAAAGAGTTGTTGTACTATAATTTAAAAATAATATTGGTGGTTTTTTGCCAAAATTTATGTGTGTTTTTTTACCTTAAATTTATTGCATCTAAATATCTATTTTCCCCTTGAATTTATTCTTGATTTAATGTTACTTGATTTAATTTTAATAAAAAAAGCAATATTTTTGTTTAAAAATAGCATTTTTAATATACCGATATATAGCAAAGTACTTATAAATGACCATATGTGAACTTTCATGTATGTCCATATATGACCATATACGGCCATACACCCCAAACGTAATAATATTATGAAGAATAAATGTTAAATATAAAAATTTTATAAAACTACATTTGAAAAATTTTTACAAAAAAAAAATAGTGAAAAATCTAATGAAAATATGAAATTTTTTCGAGGGCCGCACTAAAATCATCGAAGGGCCGCACTTGCCCACCGTTGCCATATATATTTATACGTTACATGAATTTTTTAAAATTAGGTTATATTGTTAGATATGTTTTATATGATAAGATTTGATTAAGATTATATATAATGTATAATATAAAATTTTATATAATTGTAAATAAAATTGTATATAGCTTTTAATATATTTTGATATATCGTTTATAAAAACCATATATATTTATATATGGTATCACATATTTGAGGTATGTATATTATCATATCAAATGGCTTATCAAAACTATTTTTGGTAAATGATATGAGATATAATTATATAAATTTGTAATTATCCCGCCTGAGAGAGGTTAAAAAAAATAATTTACATTATAAATTAAAAGCTTTTGCTATGAATCACTCTTAATCGCGGTAAGTAAGATTTATTAACGCAACAAATAGTTAAAAACTGAAATGAATTACTTGATGCAGTGTAGAGAAATATAAAAAACTTTATGTGTGACTTTAGACGTGAAGTAGACACGTGGCAAATTTATTATGGAAAAATATTCGATAAACCAACGTGTTTTAATAGTTAAAACATTTTATCGATTACTGTGACGATGAGAGTGTTACGTGAAATTTTTGGGAGAAACAACGTGCCAACAAAACGCACTATTTATCGTGTAGTGAATGATTTCGAAGAAAGAGGGTCTGTAGGTGATAATCCCAAGCATGGACCACAACGTACTGCAAGATCGGCTGCTCAAGAAAGTGTTCAAAACAATTCATCAACCTCAATTTGACGCCGTGCTCAGGAGCTTGGTCTTCAAAGAACAACTTTGACCACAATTTTGCATTAGGATTTGCATTTGTTTCCATTTAAGATTCAGTTGACACAAGAGCTTCTTCCACAAGACCATTTACGCCGCCGTACATGTGCCAATAGGATGGTACAGCTCGCCCATGACAACCCCGATTTTCATGAAAAAATCATAATGAGTGACGAGGCACATTTTCATTTGAATGGATATGTGAATAAACAGAATAGTCGGTTCTGGGCAATGGAAAACCCTCAAATTATTCATCAGTCACCTTTGCATCCATTAAAAGTGACAGTCTGGTGTGAAATTTGGCCAGGAGGAATCATTGGACCTTACTTCTTTGAAAATGAAAACGGCGTAACGGTAACTGTGAATCGCATACAGCCAGGATTACAATGGAATTACTGCGAGACCTCTTTCCACAACAAGTTATTTCAAGAAATGGTGATGCGACCGTGGAGGTCGCCTGATTTGACTGCTCCGGACTTCTTTTTGTGGGGATATCTGAAGAGCATGGTTTATGCAAACAAACCAGAAACGTTTGAGCAACTCAAACAAAATATTTGTGATGAAATTAATGAAAACCGCGTGAAATGTGTGAGAATGTAATGAAAAATGTGCTCAAAAGCGCTCGCATTTGTGGCGCTAATAGAGGCGGACATTTATCTGATATTGTATTTCATACATAATTGGCGACTTTAGATAAAACATTTCTCAAAATAAGATCCATTCTCTTTCATTTAATCAAAAATTATAAACAAACAAAGTATTATACCTTCCCGGCTGACAGCCTGTATGTTTACAAGGATTACAAAGTACTCAAACCAATACAATCCGATTTTGATGAAACTTTAGTTATCTTTTTTTACCTGATTTGTTGTTTTCAACAGCTTCCCAGGCCCAGTTGGTTTGTGTGGAAATTTAAAAAGGCCTATTTAAATTTTTTCACTTTTTTGCCCGAATACCCACAAACTTCGGATCCGAAGATATATGGTCATATATGAGATAATGTGTGGTCAAATATTGAACCAGGCATGGTTAAATATGACCATGTATGCCCATGTATAATCATATATATGTTCATGTATGATCATGTATGTTTATATACATATGTACATTTCGAATTTAACAAGGATAGAAAACACCTTTAATATTTTTTAATAAATTTATTTTGTAATTTAAAAAATCAAATTTGATGTGTGTATTTTTGGTTACTTGTTTATTGACGATTATCATTTCTTAAAAAGTTTGTCCGAATTTCAAACTATAAAAAGTAACTCTGAAATAAACCTTTAGCTTAATGAATTATTTTATTCAAAATGAAGCATTCTTTAAATATCTACATATCAAGAAATGTTAAATAATGTACTACTTTAAATATATCAACGAAGAAAAAACTTGCAAGCATTTATATGACAGAAGGTATTGCTTGAATAAGGGCTGTTTAATATTTTTTTTGTTTGCAATCAAAAAAAAAAAAAAAAAATCAAAATTTTGTTCAGAAAATAAAACAGCATCTGAGTCATTAAAATCTGCCACAATACGTATTGGTGTACTTTAACTCGAATTAAACAAATCTCAGTGTAAAATTAATATTGGGGTATCATTATTTTTGAACTACAAATAATTATAAATCCTTACCTTGTAGATTAATTAAAAAATAATAGAAATAAATAGTAAATAAGTGAAAAAACAATAAATTAAGTCATTGAAAAACAATTTTAAAAGTTTATTCGGTAATATATAATTAAAAAATTGATTGATTTAATACAAACTTAATATATAAATATCTTGTTAAAATGACCCGACTATTGAAAATGGGGCACGCCACTGAATTCTACGACCCAAAATTAAGTTAACGTATCTCAGGGTTTTCGTGTGTCATTTTGACGTACTTACTGTGTATTTAAGTAAATCTTAGTCGTTAATCTTGATGAGATTTGTTATGTGATAAGAACAATATTTTTATGATTAGACTTTCGCACGCAGACTTTATTTGTGTGTTTGTAAAATAATCCTTAATTTTATACAAAAAAAAAACTAAAGTATTTTTTATAAAAAATTATACGTAATTAATCAATTATATCTACCGCCACATACAGTAATGTTCAAAACATTTGGACCTGTGCTCGCATTTGTGCTCTTATTCGTTTAATTTTTTTTTGTAATTACCCTTCGTTACCAACTATTTGTTTATTGTTACTATACAAATAAGACGAATACCGATTCTGTTAAATTACTACAACAAGAGTTTTTTTTATTAAAAACTTTTCGAAATTTCAGTGTTCAAATCATTTACAACAGTCATCATTCTTTTACTCCTGCGGATGCAATTAAAACTAAAAAATGCATGGAAAAACTCTAGTCGCATTCTTTTTAATTATTTATTTAATATTATTTTATTCCTTAAAACAATTTTATTTTTACAGTATTAATTAGATATTGAAAGGCTTATCTTCGCCATAGTAATTTTAGTAAAAAATGGCTGGAAACAAGTATAATTTTGTTTTTAAGTCCAAAATTTTAAATGATTTTTAAAATTAACTTTCTCAAAAAAAAAAAAAAAAAAATTCTTCAAAATATTCCTTTCCAAAATCAATGTAAATAAATAGTAAATAAAGTATTTTTTTTTAGAGGTTGAGAACTTTTATTTAAAAGAAAACAAAAACTTACGAAATTAAAAAAAAACATTTTTTATTCCAATCGAAAGTATAATTGAACTTCATTCTCTTGTATGGTCCAATGTATGATGTTATGTTTTTTAAACTGTAAATTTTACAGGTAATACGAATAAATTGTCAAATAAAAGTAATTTTATATTATTGTTTTTTTTGTTCAAGAAAAATCATTACGGAAAGGTTATTTTATCAATGATGAAAAAAATAAATTTTACCAGAGAAACTAAAACCGAAATTTTGCTGGATGTTGGCCTTATCTAGAGTATTCAAAAACCGAAACCGATAACCGGTTTCTTTTTTTTTTTCTTTTTTGTCTTTTTTGTTTGGTTAACCGGTTTTTTTAATAACATCTCCAACTAGGTTACTTGGTCTCATTTATTTTTTCCGAACACTTTTATAATCCTTTGTTTGGTTATGAAGATTTAGATGTAAGTCTGATAGATTCCGATGAAGACTTAACTTTAAATATTCCAAATTCAAATAGTTTAATTTCTGATCGAAATAACACAATAAACAGTATTCAAAATCCTAAAAAAGAGACTGTACAAAATCATTCATCATTATAAGATGATTTCATATATCTTGATGAATGCGACAAAAGATCTGAAAAGTTGGAAAATTTATATAATTGTCTTTTGACTATTTGTCCAACATCTGATATTAGTGAAAGAGTATTTTCCACTTCTAGCTTTATCAAAAGCAAACAAAAAAATTTAAATCGCATATTTTTTCTAAAAAATTATTTTAGAACTGAAAAATAGATTTTCTTTTTACATATTTAAAATGTAATATTAAAAAGTCTTTTTAATGCTAAGGACTAATATTAATTTTTAAGATATAGTATTAAAAAATATTGGTTTTAAATTAATTTTTTGTTGAAATGAAATACCATAAAAAAATTAAACTTTTTTTAAAGAAGGTATTTTTTTATTTTTATTACTTTATATATTAAATTTCTGTTTTTTTTTAATAAAAACAATGAACAAATTATATAAGCTTTTTATTCAAATTAAAAAAAATCCGAAAAAACCGGTTGACCGGTTTTTTCTGCAAAACCCGAAACCGGTTTTTTCAAAAGGCCGGTTTTTTGAATACTCTAGCCTACCAACTATTAAAAGAAGAAGCCGAGAATATGGTTCCACAAGTTAAAAAAAATTTTATGAGTCAGATAGAATCACAAAGCTCGGCCTGACTTTGCCCGGACTTAAATTAGACTCAACAGCAATGGAAAAATATTTTTTGGTCAGATGAATCAAAATTTAACCTCCCCAGGGGACGGCCTTAAAGTTAAATATTTAGCCAGGAATTGGTCCAATTCACCGCATAACTGATACAATGACAGCCATAATCTATAGATACATTTTTACCCCAGTTAAGCTTCCTTATATTAAATAAAAAATTGCAATATTATGGTCGATTACGACCCCAAACATGCGGCGAGGATTGTGAAAGTGTTCACTTAAAAAATGTATTGCGTTTTCAACTAAAAGTTCTATTTTTCAGCAATAATCTAACTTTGAACTATTTCTTTTAATAATTTATTTTGCTAACAAAATTGTGCTGGTTCAAACATTTATAGTAAGGACAACAATCAGATATAGAAGAGAGAAATGTCTCAGCTAAATGTATAAACAGACAAAAAGTACTAAAAATATAACTGTGAAATATTTTTGTATCTATCTTTCATAGTGATTTAAAATCATGGATATGCCACAAATTACTCAACACTTAAAGATTTTTTGTAATTTTTTTGAGAGTTGCAAATATTTTGACAAATTTTGTAAATCTATATTTTTTCAATACTTAGGTTTATTAGTATTTTTAATATTTTTTTTTAAGTTAATAATAATTAATAAAAACTTATGCTGAAACCCTTTTGATAATTAATAATACTTAGTAAATATGAGATTTCACTTGCAAATGTGTTGACCGTCACTGTAGGGTTTATAATGTTAACTACGTATAAATAAATTAAATAGGTTTTACCACTGATGTTATGTGAAAAAGTTCTTAACTCATGAAACACGCTATTTAATGATTAAATGTAATTAGCAGTACTTTGCAAGAAAGATTTTTTTGCAGAATAAAAATATTATTGTTAAATTAACTATTGTATTATATTTTATTTTTTATGAAATCTTTTAAATTAAATATAAATCTTATTATGGTAATTGTATGTGATTCTAGTTAAAATAAACGTTTTTACATTTAATTTAATAATTATATAACTTTATTCGATCTTATTTTAATATTAATATTCAATTTTTTAAGCTAAAGTTCTTTTTCTTTTTTTTTTATATAAAATTTCTTATTTTATTTTCGACATTTCGCTAACAATTTGTTAGCATCTTCAGGAAAACAAAATTTTAATAATTATAAACAATTTGACAAACAAAAAAATATTATACATTTAAATATAAAAAATATTTTACATTTAAATATAAATTAAATTTTTAAAAAATTTAAAAAATTAAATTAACATTTAAAACAAATAGAAGTGTTAATTTTATAAACAACATTTTCCTGCTAAAGCTCGTAAAAAATATTTTCATATTGGTTTAATACTTTAGTGTATGAAATTGAACATAATAAATGTTGTTTATAAAATAAAATAACATTATGAAATTAAATTATTATAGTTATTAAAAACATATCTATACATTTAAGTTTCCTACTTTTTTACTAATTAAATATCTATAATTCTGAGCTAAATTTTCTGTGTCAGCTTTAAAGTTCATTCTCTGTGTCAAAGGTGTATTAATGATTTCTAACATTTCTAACATATAACGTTTTTTATAATTATTTTCTGTTCTTAATATTAAAACATTTTCAAAGTTAGGATGGTGATTTAATATAGAACAATGAGATGACAATGCGGTTTTTTCCGAATTAATATTTCTATGTTTTTGGTCTGATTTATGTCCTGAAATCCTGGTCTTTAATTTATTCTTTGTCGATTCCTATATATACCTTATCACAATTTTCCTGATCATTACCCTGACAAGGTATCTTGTAAACTAAATTTGACATATCTCACTTATCAATTCTATCTTTAGTTTTGCTAAATAATTTCCCTAATGTATTTAAATTACGATAAGCTATTCCATATTTCCCTTTATCAAAGATGTTAGATCTCGCCAATCTCTCTGATAATCCAGGGACATATGTCAAAGATTTAAAAATTCGTGGTTCAGTTATGTATGTTCCATTTTGTGTCATCCTATTTCTATATTGACCTACTAATCTATAAGATAACTCAGTTGGAAAACCATTATCTCGTAATATATCTCTGATCTTTATAATGTTTCTTCTATGAAATTCTACATCACTTATTGTCAATACTCTCTCTATAAAATTCTTAGCTGTGTTCATGATAATGTTCCTACTATGTTTAGAGTAATAATTAATTATTCTCCCTGATGCAGTTGGTTTCTGATACCAATCCATTATTAATCTGTTGCCTCTCTTAATTATCAATGTATCCAAATATGGGAGTATCGAATTACATTCTCTCTCCATTGTAAATTTAATGTTTTGATCAAAACTATTTAATGTTGTAAGCATGTTGTTAACTGCTAATTCTGGAATGATACAAAATAAGTCATCTACATACTTCGTCATTATCCTTGGTTTTACACTTAATTTCTCTATAGACTCATCTAGCAATTTCTCCATTATTAAATCTGCAATGATTGGAGAAGCTGGAGATCCCATTGGAAGTCCCATATTTTGTATATATATATTCTCGTTGTACTGAAAATATCTATTGTCCTCTATACAAAATTTGAAAATACGTAAAAATAAACATTTTTACAACTCTGTATGTTGCAAAAAAAAAAGTGGGACGTAATAATGCAACATACAGAGATGGAAAAATGTTTATTATACCCTTCACCATAGGTGGAAGGGTATATATAAGTTTGTCATTCCGTTTGTAATTTCTACAATATTGATCTTAGACCCTATAAAGTATATATATTCTGGGTCCATATGAAGAGCGAAGTTGATTTAACGATGTCCGTCTGTCCGTCTGTCCGTCTGTGTGTTGAAATGGGTTTTCCGAAGAACCCAGACATGATGAGGACTTGATTCTTTTTTATTTCTGTTACATGTGATCCATTTCTGTTTGCTATTAAAAATCAGACAGATCGGTTAATAAATGGCTGAGATATTAGCAAAAAACCAGGACTACCTCTAATTTTTCCAGTAAAATCCCTTTGTTTAATAAGAGTGTGAAGATAAATACGTAGGTTAAATACGTTTCACAACTATTGTGAATGATATAAATAAAAAACAAATAGTAGTGTCGCCAACTTTTTTTTGCCTAGAAAATGCCAAATTTGACAAGAAAAGCGCTGAAACATATGGAAAAATATAAATTTGAGATTTTACATGACATATTATTTTGGATTAAAATTTTTGGACATTTAAGAAAAAATAAATGGGGATACCGCTTGTTTGTGGAGAGCTATGAGGTAGTAGATTCCAACGATGTATTCATCTCCTTCAGAATCACTCTAGGTTTCGAGTTTTGCATTTTAAAGAAAATTTATTTTTGAAATTCCACATAACATTATTTAAAATTAAAATTTTTGGACATTTAAGAAAAAAATAAATGGGGGTACCGCTTGTTTGTGGAGAGCTATGAGGTAGTTGATTCCAACGATGTATTCATCTCCTCCAGAATCACTCTAGGATTCGAGTTTTGCATTTTAAAGAAAATATATTTTTGAAATTTCTCATAACATTATTTAAAATTAAAATTGTTGGACATTTAAGAAAAAAATAAATGGGGTTACCGCTTATTTGTGGAGAGCTATGAGGTAGTAGCTTCCAACGATGTATTCATCTCCTCCAGAATCACTCTAGGTTTAGAGTTTTGCATTTGACAAGAAAATTTATTTTTGAAATTTCTCACAACATTATTTAAAATTAAAATTTTTGGACATTTAAGAAAAAAATAAATGGGGGTACCGCTTGTTTGTGGAGAGCTATGAGGTAATTGATTCCAATGATGTATTCATCTCCTCCAGAATCACTCTAGGATTCGAGTTTTGCATTTTAAAGAAAATTTATTTTTGAAATTCCACATAACATTATTTAAAATTAAAATTTTTGGACATTTAAGAAAAAAATAAATGGGGGTACCGCTTGTTTGTGGAGAGCTATGAGGTAGTTGATTCATTCATCGTTGGAATAGATCGTCGGAATCTACTACCTCATAGCTCTCCACAAACAAGCGGTACCCCCATTTATTTTTTTCTTAAATGTCCAAAAATTTTAATTTTAAATAATGTTATGAGAAATTTCAAAAATAAATTTTCTTGTCAAATGCAAAACTCTAAACCTAGAGTGATTCTGGAGGAGATGAATACATCGTTGGAATCTACTACCTCATAGCTCTCCACAAACAAGCGGTACCCCCATTTATTTTTTTCTTAAATGTCCAACAAATTTAATTTTAAATAATGTTATGAGAAATTTCAAAAATAAATTTTCTTGTCAAATGCAAAACTCGAAACCTAGAGTGATTCTGGAGGAGATGAATACATCGTTGGAATCTACTTCCTCATAGCTCTCCACAAACAAGCGGTACTCCCATTTATTTTTTTCTTAAATGACCAAAAATTTTAATTTTAAATAATGTTATGTGGAATTTCAAAAATAAATTTTCTTTAAAATGCAAAACTCGAAACCTAGAGTGATTCTGAAGGAGATGAATACATCGTTGGAATCAACTACATCATAGCTCTCCACAAACAAGCGGTACCCCCATTTATTTTTTTCTTAAATGTCCAAAAATTTTAATTTTAAATAATGTTATGAGAAATTTCAAAAATTAATTTTCTTGTCAAATGCAAAACTCGAAACCTAGAGTGATTCTGGAGGAGATGAATACATCGTTGGAATCTACTCCCACATAGCTCTCCACAAACAAGCGGTACCCCCATTTATTTTTTCTTAAATGTCCAAAAATTTTAATTTTAAATAATGTTATGAGAAATTTCAAAAATAAATTTTCTTGTCAAATGCAAAACTCGAAACCTAGAGCGATTCTGGAGGAGATGAATACATCGTTGGAATCTACTACCTCATATCTCTCCACAGACAAGCGGTATCCCCATTTATTTTTTCTTAAATGTCCAAAAATTTTAGTCCAAAATAATATGTCATGTAAAATCTCAAATTTTTATTTTTCCATATGTTTCAGCGCTTTTCTTGTCAAATTTGGCATTTTCTAGGCAAAAAAAAGTTGGCGACACTACTATTTGTTTTTTATTTATATCATTCACAATAGTTGTGAAACGTATTTAACCTACGTATTTATCTTCACACCCTTTTGTTTAATATGTATGTAGGATTTTGAGCATAACAACACATCCATGTGTTAAAATTCTTTTCTCTCTATTGACGATGATTTTGTGTGAGCTTCAATAGCTCAGTTGTCTAGACGCTGTGTCACAAATACTTTTTTTTTCTCTAAGGCTGTGGGGTTCGAAGTTCAAATCTCGGTGAGGTCAATTCACTTTTTTTTTGTACATTTTTTTTTTATTATTTTCTTAAGACTTTTTTTTGCTTATTTTTGTTTTTTTTTAACATTTAATAATTAATTTATATAAAATTTTATATTAATAATTAAAATTCTTTTCTTTCATCTCCACCTTTTATACACAAACAACAAACACATATAAAGATTTGTCATTTAAATAAAAACTAAACAAATCTCTAATGAACGAAGACTTTTATATATGTACCTCTATTGACGATGATTTTGTGTGAGCTTCAATAGCTCAGTTGTCTAGACGCTGTGTCACAAATACTTTTTTTTTCTCTAAGGCCGTGGGGTTCGAGGTTCAAATCTCGGTGAGGTCAATTCACTTTTTTTTTTACATTTTTTTTTTATTATTTTCTTAAGACTTTTTTTTTTTGCTTATTTTTGGTTTTTTTTAACATTTAATAATTAATTTATATAAAATTTTATATTAATAATTAAATAATCCATAAATAGGCTAAAAACATCAACATTTTTATAAAAACCCTCTGATACAAACAAAATACAAAAGTTTTTATACCTTTCACCACAGGTGGAAGGGTCGCGGGTTCGTTAAGATTTTTTTTTGTTTATTTTTTGTTTTTTTGTTTACATTTAATAATTAATTTAAATAAAATTTTATATTAATAATTAAATAATCCATAAATAGGCTAAAAACATCAAAATTTGTATAAAAACCCTCTGATACAAACAAAATACAAACGGTTTTATTTCTATTTTTTGCACCGATTTAAAAGAATTTATAAAAAGATTTTTAAACCATTTTATTTCTCACATATTAAGAAAATTTTATACATAATTTACCTTTGAGTGCAACTATTTTAAGTCATAACTTATAATAATTTATAAAAAAAATTATAAACTATTTTCCTTCAAATTTTTAAAATTAAGCTAAAGAAATTACAAATATTTCTAATAAAAAAGCGAAATAAAATCCTAAATGCAAATTTGCCAACTAAATCAAACTATTTTGTAGAAATAAAACACATGCAGTTCTAGTGATTTCTTTTAACGATTTGTTGAAATTCTTTTCTTTCACCTCTTAACCTTTTATACACAAACAACAAACACTATTCTAGAGCTGTATTATGACCTATGGATACGTCTTATATAGCAAATGATCGAAAATCTTTAGTATAACATATTTGCTGAAAAACTCGGAAATATCGGTTCAGATACAAAAAAGTTATGCCCAAAACATACATTTTTTTAAAATACATATTTTCTGGAACCATAAATCTTCCCGAGTCCAAGTTTTATCTCCAAACTAAATGGTTAATTTCCTCTTAAAGGCGTCCGTATATAAATCTGTCCATTTCATATATGTCCATATATAAACTTCAGTTTTTTCCCAACCATGGTGAAGGGTATATAAGATTCGGCATAGCCTAATTTAGCCGCTCTTTTACTTATTTTCAAATTTTGTATAGAGGACAACAATAGATATTTTCAGTACAACGAGAATATATATATACAAAAGAATAAATTAAAGACCAGGATTTCAGGACATAAATCAGACCAAAAACATAGAAATATTAATTCGGAAAAAACCGCATTGTCATCTCATTGTTCTATATTAAATCACCATCCTAACTTTGAAAATGTTTCAATATTAAGAACAGAAAATAATTATAAAAAACGTTATATGTTAGAAATGTTAGAAATCATTAATACACCTTTGACACAGAGAATGAACTTTAAAGCTGACACAGAAAATTTAGCTCAGAATTATAGATATTTAATTAGTAAAAAAGTAGGAAACTTAAATGTATAGATATGTTTTTAATAACTATAATAATTTAATTTCATAATGTTATTTTATTTTATAAACAACATTTATTATGTTCAATTTCATACACTAAAGTATTAAACCAATATGAAAATATTTTTTACGAGCTTTAGCAGGAAAATGTTGTCTATAAAATTAACACTTCTATTTGTTTTAAATGTTAATTTAATTTTTTAAATTTTTTAAAAATTTAATTTATATTTAAATGTTAAATATTTTTTATATTTAAATGTTAAATATTTTTTTGTTTGTCAAATTTTTTATAATTATTAAAATTTTGTTTTCCTGAAGATGCTAACAAATTGTTAGCGAAATATCGAAAATAAAATAAGAAATTTTATATAAAAAAAAAGAAAAAGATCTTTATCTTAAAAAATTGAATATTAATTTAATTTAATATTTCATTATAATAGGTTTTGTTTCCACATTAATTAAAATATATTTAAATTAAAAAGGCTACAATTTTAACTTGATTACAAAGTTGTTACTATTTAATTTAATATTGTTTCTGATTAATTTTATTTTTTTAATATTAAGAATAATTGAAATATTATATAAAGTGTTACTAAAGTAATAGTTATAATTTACTTGTTTCAAAAAAAAGTGTATTTATTTTATATATATTTTTTGTTTGTTCTTACTTTTTCCTTCAAACATTATTTATACCATGCTTTTTAATTTCAGAATGTCAGAATTTGGGAAAGACGTTAACAATGATAGTTTAATCTTATTAACTCTTTCGTAGAAGTTTCTAGAAATCCCGTCTTACAAGAGAACTGTTCAAGTCTGTGGAATGGTCATATGGTCACCTTACTATTTTTGGCTTTTGGCGATTGTGATGCCGTAGTGGTTGCTTGTTATTTTCCATCCAGAGGGCGCTGTGGTTTTTTATATATTTTCTTTTGAATCTCATCCTTGAATTTAACGAAGAGTTTTTCATTTAGTTTTTTTGTTATCGTTGTAATTTTCTTAATATCAAGAAGTGTACTTCGTTCGTGCTAAATTTTTCGAGTTTTTTTTTTTGGTTAATAAAATAAAGGAAAGTATTTGACACTTCATTTTTATTGAAAAAATACAACAAATTTTCAGTGATTTATTTTATTTGGATTTCTTTTTTGGTACTCTTGGGTTCCAGTTGGATGGGCCAGTCTCCCCCTATTGTTGTTGCACAAAAAATATTGGATTTTTTCAAGAACATTTCAATGGTTTAAGCCTCAGAATTTTATGAAACCTGGATATGTTGTAAAGAACGAAAATCTCATAAACATATATTTTTTAGGTGAACAATTTCACGTTTGGGTGATAAAAAGGTATTTACTTAAAAAAATCGTTTTTTAACTTTTATGAACCAACTAACAAATGGAATTAAAATAACTGACAATGACGTAAAAATTACTGACAAATTTTTACTACAAATATATTGAAACAAGATTACTTAAAATTTAAAATCAAAATTTGAAATGATACTAGAGTTATTAATATTTTGTTCTTAGGAGATACAATAAGTTTTTCTGATTTACAAACTAAGAATATATCAATACCAATAAAAATAAACTACTTTCGATTTAAGCTATGGAGATTTTCAGCTTTACCTACCATATTTTCGAATATGAGAAAGTTGCCCCAACCCCAACAATTTTCTACAGAAAAGCCCTCTTGCTCTAAGGAGTTTTCCCTCTCGAAAAGTGAGTGCATTTTTCTTAAGAACATCTCTTAGATTCTAAAAATTTTCTTACAATAATATCTATAAATTCTTAGGAATCTTGTACATAGAAATTCTCTTATGCTCTTAGGATTTTTTTACTATAGAAAATTTTTTAAATTCTGACAACAATTTTTATTTTATTTACTTATTTTTTATTTTGATAGCTTTTACAATGACATTTATATCCAAATAACTTTTTGTTAATAATTTAAGAAATTAATATTGAAATTCTATTTTTATGGTAAAAAAGTTATTTATGTATTGTTGATCTGTTATTTTGGTAAATGAAAATGGTATTAATAGGATTAAAGATAATATAATCATATTATTTATATTTTTTATAAATTGTGAAAAATTTTATTAGTAAATTAAAGAGAATAAAAATTGAAAACAATTCGACAGAGCCAGCAGGATAGAATCAGATTCAGATTTTTGATTTTTTAGGTGTGTCAAATTGGGATAGGAGTATTTGTATCTGCAGTGACAATCAAGCTGCGCTTAAGGCACTTGATTCTCCAATCACACTCACCAAAAAAAGTCTGTAATGGCAACTAAAAATTTTGCTGTTATTACGGGAAATTTCGCTTATTTGAGCCCAGCGGTATTTTTTGCTAATCATAGAAACTGAAAAATTAGCTGCCGCTACTAAATTTTAGTCAACTTTTAGTAAAGTGGAATTTAAAATCTGTTTGCTAAAATCAGCAAAAAAATTACTAAATATTATTAATATTAGTTAAAAATTTCAAATTTATCATTTTTTATCGAGCATCAAAATTTTTTTATTTTATTTATTTTTTTCAAAAAAATATTATAGACAAAATTAAAAAAGGTCAAAGGCTTAAAAATTGTAAAAACATAAACGAATTTATCATTTTGTTTTAATTTTTTGAAAAATATTTTAGTCAATTTTTTTACTTTTAAGGTCATATTTACATTGTTTTTAGGGCTGATTTTTAAAACCAAAGAAACTTTTTAGTGCTATTTTAAGTGTATGTCCTATTTTTAGACAAGATTCGGGATATTCACTTTCCGATCCCCTTTTTTTTAATCTATAAAACATTTTAATGCAATTTAAGTTTTTAGGTGTAAGTTTTAATTAGAAATAACGTTTACTTCAATATTCTATAAAATTAGTAGTTTTTTTTTGCTAGTTTTAGAAAATCGGTTTTCAAAAATTTGTAAAATCATTTCCGAAATCAGCAACAAAATTTTGTAAATATTCTGTAATTTGTAAAATGTAAATAGCAAAAAGATTTGCTAAATAATAATTGTTTAGTGAAAATCAGTACAAAAATAGTAAAGTTGGATTGAAAACCGTTTACAAATTTTTCTACTAACTTTTTTTTTTGAGTGTATAGTATTGTTAACCTGAACGAGGTTTCTATGGGGAATATGGTCTGTTTTCTATGGACAACAGTTCATGTTAGCATTCTCGGCAATGAAATAGTTTATTTGTTTGCAAACATTGGATCGCTTTTAACAGCACTTCATGGTTAGTACGTTGGATCGTCTCATATATGAAATCTTCTTTAATTGAGAAGTGATCAGACGGGCTTAACTGCATTAGTACGAAGTATTTTGTTGTTAAATCAGATGTAAGTGTGGCACGCTACCTATACTGTTTGAATAGTGCTGACTGCCACAGACCTACTGGCGTCAATCTGAATGGAATGGACTTGCCTTTTTGCTTGGCCAGCCCAACGTAGTCTAACTCAACAACATCAAGTTCTCCAAAATTACCAAAAACACAATATTTTTATAAATAAAGCGTATCCATACGCTGGTTACCAAAAAAAAGTACATATAAAAGTATTTAGATAAAATTTGGACAAACAAACCTAAATATAATCATTCTGCCTCGTTAATTTTAATTCAGTAGTAAACAATATTACGGATATGATGAAGGTGATAACGATGATAGAGAGAAGCACTTTTATGTTTTATAATTATAACTTAATTTAAACTGAATACTAGAGGTGCCCAAAGAAATGAAAATGAATTTTAAGAGTTCATTTGCAAATGATAAAATTGTATCAATTTCAATCCAATTTTTAATTGTCCATTAAATTAATAATTGTCTAATTTCCTTGCAAGCAAATCTAGTTAAGTAGTGCTTCATTGCACTCACCCTCCGTTATATTCCATTTCTATTCGCCCTTTCTAGTATCACCACTTGTTCACCCAGGGAAATGGTTGGTTGCAATTCGATAAAAACTATTAAAATTTTTTTGTAAGGATTTAGTTTTATTTGTAATAACCTATAATCCATTAATAAATCAAAAATGCTGTATTGGGAATAAAACTAAGGGAAAAGAAACTATAAAACGATACTATTATTGAAAAAAAATTATTTAGTTATATATTTTTAAATTTTATCAGGCTCGAGATCATAATTTAATGTTATTAAGGAATAGTAAACACTAATTTTTTATTAAATGGAAAAATTGTGAGGATCAGCGAACCCAGATCATCGTCATCCACCTTATGAACCACCCAAGCCACAAATAACTCATGGTTTTGAACAGGCTTATATATCACACACTCTAAGGAAAATGACTATGCGAAATTCCATTTTCATAGTTAGTGAATGTTTACCCGTACAAATGAGCTTTTTATAGAAGTACCCTTGGCAACCATTTTCGATTTTCGAAGCACAAAATGCCAGGGTTGCCATTCCAACTGTTAATATTTCCATTTCTAAGAACCCATTGGGATTCTGGCATACTTATATTTTTTCTTACACAAAATATTTGAGTGTTGTTTCTTATATGAGATTATAAATTTCATCGTGTAATATATGATTTATAAATGTAAAGTAATAATTGAAATATTTTTGAAAATCTATTTTTAGATACATTACTTTTTATTTTTTGGTAAGCAAAAGGGTAATGTGTGTTTGTTTTGATAACACTAGCGAAAAAACGAAGCGCAACAATTCTTGGCTGGCAACCAGAGTTCCCTGATTTGATTCCCAGTATGACCACATTATTTTTAATAACATTTAAAATATTTGTTATAATTTTTTTTTAATAAAAATTCCTCTTTTTTAAAATCTATTTTTAGACATATTACTTTTATCATTCTCGTAACCATATAAGCAACCCCTTACATTATCACCTCTAAAGTAATGTATATACACATTACTTTGAGGCTCATCGCCTGTAAAATTCATCAGTGAGGTAAGGTGTAAAGTAATCCATGAGCCCCTAGGGGTATACATTACTTTTGCAGTACAATATGCCAGGTAGAAAAATAAGATTAATTTTATAAATTTTGCATATTCTATTGAGCCCCTCTACTACATATTTAATTATAGGCATCTATCCACCTACTTATATATGTGATGTTTTTCCTAATCATCTTTGTAATTTTAATACCTCATTACACTTTAATTAGTTTCTGCTGTGTTCACTTTTTTTCAAGAAGCAAATCAAATAAACATCTTCACTTAATATGTACAATTTTCTTGTGATGTTTATGTGTTAAATCATCGCCATTGCCATTAAATTTGTTTTGCTTTGTCATGTTCAAGTGTTACAAATATAATTTAACACAACCCATCATGATGGAATGAAAAGGTATCAAAACAATACAAACAATAAACAACCCACCCACCTACTTGAAGGGCGTATTAACTGTAAATGCTTCCTGTACTTTATATAAGAATATGTTTCCATTTTCTTTATTTTGTTTCTATTTTAACAGATGAGTTGTATTATCATATTTTACATATGACAAATGACTAGGAGATCAAAAGAAAAAGTACTAAATATACCAATTTACAGGAGTTGAAGTAATTGTAATGAATAATTCTAAGGTGATGCTAATAAATAGTAATGACAATTTGAATAATTAAAATAAAAATTTATATGAATCAGGGCTAGTATCCAGTATATTATTCAGTATTTTCAATGTTAGTATTATTAGCTTTTATTTTTGTCCTTAGCAAATTGTTCTTCCCCCTGTGAACATGAATATGTCACGCACATATACGTGCTTGCAGGGTAAAACGGCGAGCATTCGCTAATGGGGCAAATACATATATCATCCCCGATTTCCGTAGTATTTAAAAGGAAATTTTTAAAATTTTTCCGATTTAAAATTTGTATGGAATTTTATAGTTGAAAACTTGAAAAAAAAAAAATTAAAATACGTATTGTGAGGTTCAGTATGAATGAGGTATTAGTACATTACAGATATCTTATTTATTACTTGCTCTTAAAAGATCCATTTTAATATCGGAATATAAGAGGGTGGCTCAATAATTCCTTGACTTTTTAAATCACATACAGGTTTTTGGATAAAAAATCATTTTATTAACAACATAGTCTCCTTTGAGCTCTATATGCTTTGCTCAGAGTTTCTCCAATTTTTTATTTCTTCCAAAAAAATAAGATTTGTCGAGGTTATCAAAATAGGTATTTGCTTGTGAGTTGATTTCATTTTTGGAGTCAAATCTCTTTCCGCCGAGTCCCTTCTACAGGTTTAGAAACAAGAAGTAGTCATTTGGGGCAAATTCGGAAAATAGGGTGTATTAAGGAGCAATTCGTAGCTTAATTATGTATTTTTGCAATGGAAACTACACTTGTCACACGATTGCGCTTGTGTTGAGTTCTAATTTTATTATTTATCAAGCTTAGCCTTGGTTTGAGTAACGAACACAGAAAATAAATTGGTTAAAATTCTATCGCAATTACTAAAGTTTTATCGTTATTTAAAAATTTTAATTGCATATATATAAAATTTTTCGTGGGAATAGTTAAGTTTATTTATAAAGAGAAAATATATCAAATTAACCGAAACAATGTCAAAACATCGAAAACGTTGGGTTTTCTAATCAATATTGAAAAACTATTATCTCCTACATTAAATTTAATACCCACACAATATATCGGAGATTTTGTCATTTTAACAGAATTTTTGCAGCAAAAATCTATTATTAATTTTGTTTCAATAAAAACGATTGCTCTATCTAAAATATTAGTTTATCCCATCTCAATTTTAATAAAATGTTTTACTGGTTACCAATATTAGTGCAATCAAACATAAATTTCCACAATTTTGAAAGTTATAATAAAATATTAAGATTAGCAACCGAAATTGTTACAATTATAACAAAAATTTGAAATGTATTATAATTTTGCTTTTTATTAATATATAGGGTGGGCCATTTAAAATTTTAAATTTAAATCGGCTATAAAAACAGTGCTGATTTTTTTTTCAAATTTCTGGTTTTATTGGAAAGGTTGAACTTTGTCATTTAGGAATGAAACACAATATCATTCAAATGATTACCACGACTGGACCATTTTTCTACGAAAATGAGCAAGGAGCCGCCGTTACCGTCAACGGTGAGCGTTACCGTGACAAGCTCAAAAAATTTTTGTTTTCAAAAATTCAAGAGAATTACATTGGCGACATTTGGTTTCAACAAGACAAGGCCACATGTCACACAGCCAACGCAACCATCAATATTTTACGCACTCTTTTTAAAACTCTAATAATCAGCCGAAATTGTGATGTCAATTGACTGCCTCGGAGCTGTGATTTGAGCCCTTTTTATCATTTTCTGTCGGGACCCATTAAGGATACAGACAATTGAATATGAAATTGAAGTTGCAATTGAAGAGATTCGAGCCGAAACAATCGAAAATGTACTAAAAAATTGGGTTGATCGAATGAGGTACTGCCTTGCCAGTCGTGGTAGTCATATGAATGATATTGTGTTCCATTCTTAAATGACAAAGTTCAATATTTCCAATAAAACCAGAAATTTGAAAATAAAATCAGTACTTTTTTTTACAGCCGATTTAAATTTAAAATTTTAAATTGCCCACGCTGTACATATTTATATTCAAAATTAAACCAAAACTTGATGTAAGTATCTGTGGTTCAGAGGGTAGAATTACAGACTAAGGGTCTGTAAGGGTCCTGAGTTCAAACCCTAAGAAATTTTTAATTGTTTATAAATATATTTTTTATTGAATAAAATTAAAATACACAACTTATTTTCTCTTGTGGATACAATGTAATTTTTAAACAAAAAAGTTTAAATTTCAAATTTAAAAAATATTCAAGTTTGAAATTTGACCAGAAAAAAATTAATACAGTTTAGCCTAGAGAAAAAGCAATGGTCTGAGAAAGAGGTGGTTGACCGTTCAGGCCCAGTTCGCAGCATTAAAAATTTTTAATCTTAAAATAAATTTTGTGGAATGTCTATATAATATTATAATCTACAAATAGAAAATTAATAAGATATTACAATATAACTTCGGTAATTACAACAGTATTAAATATTTTTACAAAGTGGTGGTAGATAGGACTACGAAAATTCGGTTGCACCTAAAAAACTGTTTTTGTGTGTAGACGAATGTTTTTGGACATGACAATTTTTTTCCTTTTTAGCCCCTTCCCGTAAATATTTTCAAAAATCCCATCTCAGAGGAGGAAAATACATGCTAAATTTTAAGTTCTTTCCTCCAGTGGTTGAGCTTTTTGATTAAGAGGGAAATTTTCGCCTTTTTGATCCCATTTTTCCACTTTCTTTTATGAAATTCGAGAAAGTACACGGAGAAAACTAAATAATTGTAATAACCAAATTTTTTTTCAACTGAATGATTTGGTTGGAGCCACCGATATATTTACTTGTCGCGAACGTAATTCTGTTACTCCAAAGGAATTTCGGTTGAAACTAAATATTTAAATTTTATCTGGATTACATTTAGTTACGACAATTCGGTTGCTGCAACCGAATTATTCAGTTGGCAAGAAATTCGGTTGTTACAATGAATCTGTTTTCTACTGTACCAAGAGAAAATATTGGTTGCAATTCGATAGAAACCTTTAACATTTTTTTGTAATCAGGTTTTTTTTATTTGGACTTACCTATACTCCATTAATAATGCAAAAATATTGTATTCGAAATTAAATATATTGAATTGGGAATTAAATTATTGATATTTATAATTAACTTAAAAATTAAATTCGGTCAGTAACTGCGTACACAAGATGCAATAAACTTTTATAGCGAATGTAGTAGAATATTAGTACAAAATCCTTGTCAAATATGCAATTAAATAAGGGTTTCACTGAAACCAACCGAATTGTGGATTGTATTAAAAACATATTTCTACCTCGTTTTAGTGAAGATTAATTAATAAAACATTGAACTTCATCTTTACATACCAAATTTTTACCACGTTTCTTTTAAAAATACTAAAAAGTACAACATTAGTGAATTAGACCATGCCTTAGAAAACATACACTTAAAAAAGTTTGTAAGTTAAAATAACTGAAAATATAATTTAAAAGAAATGATATTTCATTTAAAAACCGGTCTACTTAATTTTCATTTAAATTAAATGCCATTTGTTATTTATTTTTAAATGTTGATTAATCAACTGACACATCCGTAAGAAACAACTGATATAATCAGTTAAAATAAATGTCAAAATTTTACCCACCAATCCTTAAAAAATAAATGTTTTTTTCATTTATTTGAAATTATTTCCGTTTTTGTATTTTTTTTTTTTTTTTTAATATTCTCGTACAATACAAAATGTATGTATGCAAATGAAGCTATAAACACTTTTTGTGTGAATATATTTGTATATGTATGTGTGTTTATGAAGTTCTTGTAAATTGTATTGAAAAATTTTGTATATATACAATTAATTTAAATAAAAAAACAAATTGAAATTTTTTGAATATTTTTTTTTGAAACAGACAGCAAACAAAATTTTAATTTGTAATAACTGTTACGGACACAAATAAACCACAAGTTTCCGTTTTGTGGGTAAATTTTTAATAAATTTCAAACAAATGAAAAAAATAAATGAAACTGAAAAAAATCAGTAAATGATAGTAAATTATTTCGAATAAATGTATAAAAAAGTTAATATAGATGTTTCTTTGAAAAATAAATGTATCTTCCTTTATTTTTAAATGGAACGGAAAACTTTTTTATTAAACTACAAACAGTTAACTACATAATATTCTGAGTGTATATGTAGAATAAAAATATTTTCGAATTGATAAATAACGTTCCCCTTTCCATTTCATTTGCTCTTAGTAACTTAATTATATTCATTTACCATTTCATTTTCTATATCTAGTGTTTCATTTCCACTCATTCCCCGTTCCATTCTATTTCGTTTCTCATTTGAGGGGGACAGAGTTCCCCATAATTTTTCGGTATTAGCCCACACTCTAGGGCTCATATATTTCTCATATTAAGTTTCTAGCCAAAAGCGGCTAGGCAGATCGGCAATGGAAATGCTTTCCCTTTTTGAACCTCATTTTTACGATAACCCTGGCGAAAATTGCAAAAAGCAGCTTATCAGCGAATTCGTCAATATTCGAGGGAACACTTTTTTAAATTTCAGCTTTTTAGACTATATTAACATTTTTCCACATTATTGGCAAAAATCCACAAATAAAAAAAATTTTCAGTGAACATATTTTTGTTACAAGTTTCTAGAAAAAGCTGCTTAGGCAGGTCGTTATGGGGGAGATTTCACCCCATTTTTACCGTGTTCCTGGCGAAAACTTTAAAAGGCATGTTATCATTAAATTAACATATACAGGCTCTAATTAGATGGGTTTGGGCGAGCCGTCAAGGGATATGCTTTTCGTCTGTTTGCCCCATCCCGTATGAATTTCTAAAAATCCCATTCTAGAAAATCTCTACGACGGAAGAGGAACATTTCTCTGTTTGCCCCATCCCGTATGAATTTCTAAAAATCCCATTCTAGAAAATCTCTACGACGGAAGAGGAACATTTCAAAAACCGGATTAATTATAGTGATTAGGTCAAGGATCTTGCTTATGATTGGCTCGATGATTTAAACTTCGCACATCCTATTGTTACATAGTCCTTGGTACTACAAGTAGTAAATTACAATTAATTTTTTTTTCTAAAATTTTAAATCTACCGGATGAATTTTCATCTTTACTTTTTAGGAAAGGTTGTTGTTTAAACGCCAAAAATAAAATTTTATGAAAATATTTTTTCTTTGAATATTTTAATTGTTTATCTTTTAATCTTATGTATAATTTCAGCCTCTTTTTACAACAAATACTGGTTTTTAAGATAATTGCATACGGTATTTTAAAACAAATTGAAACGTTCATAAAATTTGTCTCCATCTCTCTGGCATAGGAATTGTCCATGCCTGAATATTGTGTTGCACAGTGTAATTGATGTAAATATAAAAACACGTTTTTGCAAAAATTATTTGACAGTAACACTTTGGAAAAACAGTAGCGAATGCTACCACTTCTCCTTTATGTCAATTCAAACAATAGTCCCTATAACATACACGTGTACTCGTATTTGTCTCACAAGCTTGTCATATTTTACATTTAAGTGATCAGCTGGGTTTTAAATTTTGATCCTCTAACAAATTACAAGTACTATTACTAGAAAATTTTGTTTAAACTTTTAATATATCTTGTTTTCCTTTTTTTTTGTAATTCACGTGTTAAAAAATGTTAACAATTGTTTATCAATGTCATCTTTTTAATATAAGTGATTTATCACATTAACGCGAAACAGTTTATAAAAATTTAAGGAAAATGGATTAAATGTCATAACAATATGGTATTAAAAAAGGATACAACTATGTATGCGAATATTTTTAACAGGCAGTATCTAATATATAATATAAATTTGTATATTGTATATAAAATTACATGCAAAACACTTAAAATTATAAAATAATTGGCTTAATGTCATTGACTTGTAGATAATTACCCAAAACGAAATATCTTAAAACAATGTTACCCAGCGCAAAGTTAGATACAATTGGGTGAAAAAAAGCGTCATCTTATTTGTGAAGTAGTTACACTATTCGAAATATTTGGTGTTGCCTAGAATGGCCTTAAAAAATATGTGATCAATCCTAAAATGAAATTAAGCACAATATTTCATAATGAACATTAACCATAAATCTATAATGAAAAATTACCCAAATCATTAAAAAGGATTTTAGAACACATTTACAAAGCAAAAAAAAAAAAATAGAAGAAAACATTGTTTATACACCCAGAAACAGTATCAGTTGTGGCCACCGAATTTATTGCAAATCAAATTCCGGCGGTTAGGACAACTGACTTTATATTTAATTATATTTTAGTCGTGAAATCCAATATTCAGTTGTAATATTTATGTTCCACAGAAATATTATTACGTTTCACAAAATTTTTTTTTTAGATTTTTCCGGTATTGAATCTAAGCACTCAGATTCATAGTTCACAATTTTGCTTACTGCACCGCAACTAATTTTAATTTTCTTTGATATAATTGCCATTTAATTATTTGAATATTTTATTTTAATTAAAAAAAATATTTTTTGAATGTTTGAACTCGGAAATTCGGAGTACTGAGCTATCTCTCTACTCACTACACCACAAACACTTATACATTTTGATGGCTAATTTTGAATTTAAATAATTTGCTATGAAAACAAATGTAGTATAAAATTTGTTTATCAATATCAAATATTAGTGGTGTCTATTATCAATACAATCCACAATTCGGTTGCTTCAACTGAAACCTTAATTGAATGATATATTTGATTAGAATAACCGTATTTGTTGTTATCACTTTTGAATATCGACAATTATTTTGATGATAGATTGCACCAATTTTCAAATATATTCACTAAGTAAATGGTTGCTTTCACTGCACACAAATACTAAACTAATTTTATTTTTAAAGTTGATTGTAAGTACCAATAGTGGAATAATAGTATTGAATTTTAGTTTCTTTCCCTTTTTTTAATTCCCAATACAACATTTTTGATTTATTAATGGATTATGGGTTATTCCAAGTAAAATTAAATCCTTATAAATAAATGTTAATGTTTTTGATTGAATTGCAACCAATCTTTTCTCTAGGTATGCACAGCATTATAAGTATTTATTGAATAATACATTTAAATTAGGTAAAAACTTGCATGGAATCAATAACATCCGCTCTACAGTAAGGACACTTATACTTTGCTTCATTTTCTTATGCAGCTGCCGATTGAAGTTGGTGCACACATTTGGGTGCTTGAACGGCATCATCATAATATTGGGGTTTGTGGAGGGACCGTGTGGAGTTAGTGGGGGGATCGTATGTAGTACAGTGCCCTGTTACCAAAGCTTATTGCTTTTGATGTCGGTAATAACTTCTCTCTTTTTTTAAAAATTACACTATACATATTGTTATAAATGGGATTTATTCCGACAAGTTTCAGCTAAATTCAGGGGTTCTGTTCTTTCTCCTTCTCTTTTCCTCATCTTTCTTTTTGGCTTTAAACCCTATATACTCTTTCGCAGACGACAGCAACATTTGTCATCCATTTTCCTTCGATCGTAGACAAGGCCTTGTTGCGATTGGGGGCCGATTGTGAATGACAATATTATATTCTTCATCATGTATGGTCATATGTTGATATATGCATGGACGTATATATACATGTATGCACATTAGACTGTTCCAAAAAACATCGAAGTTTGAATTCCAAATCTCCACACTTTTTGTGTAAAAAATCTCTGTGCCAACTCAGAAAAAACATAAAAAGTTGAAACCCTTCACACAGAGAACAGAGATGTACTATCGCATAATTCGTTTACAGCTGCGGATATTTGTAAGTTATTCCTATTATATTTTCAAATATAAAAAAGTTGGCTCAACCTAATTTATTTGGTATTCTGTAGACCCAACTGCTCAATTATTAAAGAATTCCATCTTAAATAAAACACCTTTTCCATTCATTAAAAAAAAAACGTTACAAAATTTAAGATATTTCTCAAATGTAATAAGTAACATAAATAAATATTCAGTTCGCATCTTGTTCTCTTTATGAACGGTCGTGTCACTAATAAAAGCGCTTAGTATACAAATATAAAAAAATTAAAGACATTAAAGCCTAACAAGTGTTTGTTTTTGTTTTGTAATTGCCTATTCTTGTTCTTATTCGAACTCACTCACGTAATAGTCAATTTTAAACAAGAATAAAGTAACTAATCGGAAATGGCCCCAGGGGCCAAATCTTCATCTAAATTTAAAAATCAAATTATGAAAAAGAAGATCATGAATCAGAAACCTTTTCCGGGTTATGTTGACCCAAACATTGCGTCTACCTCAGGCAATAGATTTAGCCCCCTAGCAGATCAAAACGGAATGGACATAGCTCCTGAATCTAACATAACCGAAGTCAAGCAACGTAAGCCACCCCCTATTGTTGTTGAAGTTAATATACCCTTTGCCGAAATTAAAAATGTTTTGGGAAATAAATGTATCTTCAAACGTACTTCTACTGGTACCAAAATTTTCGCTCCAAGCAGGGAAATGTATAATTGCTATAAGCAATTGCTTAAAGAAAATAAAATGGAATTCCATTCTTATAACTCCAAAGATGATCGGTTATACACCTCCTTTTTACACGGTTTACCTCGTATCAACCCAGAAGATATCAAGGAAGAATTATAAAGCTACAACTTATCCCCTTCTGACGTATTGGAAATCATGACCAAATTCAGCTCGAACAATAATGCTCTTTACAAGGTACAGTTTAGTCGCAAGACTTTTAATCCTAATGTTTTAAAAAATGTAAGAATTATTTCCAATGTACTTGTCACTTGGAAAAAATACAAACCAAGAAACAATGATAAACCAACTCAATGTTGGAATTGTTTAATGTATGGTCACGGTGGTGAACACTGTCATCGAAGTGTAGCATGTATGATTTGTGCAGGTCGACATCAAACAAAAGAATGCCCATTTAACACCGCTGGAAAAAAACCAATTGTTTTTACTTGTTTTAATTGCAAAAAAAAACGGTAAAGAAAGAACTGATCATTCTGCAAATGACGTTAACTGTCCTTTTCGTTCTCTTTATCTGGAAACAAGAGCAAGAGTAACATCTCAATCTCAGAGAAAAGGGAGACAACAACATGTTAATTCATTCCAATTTAATGGAGTAGATTTCCCAAATTTAAGTACCAACACTGTACAAAATTATAATAATAGCACCAATAATAACAATAGAATTAATAGAAATGTTTCGTATTCGGAACAGCTGAAAACTAATAATGATCTCTTTAGCATCGATGATCTCTTTGACATTTTTACAACAGCTTTGGAAGATTTACATAGGTGCACATCAAAAGTACAACAAATTAAAGTTGTTATGTCTATGGTAAAATACGCCCATGGATTATAATAACTTAAACGAACTCAAAATGCTTCACTTGAATGCTAATGGCATTTCGAACTTCAACAAATTAAAACAATTTGAATTACTACTCGAAAGAGAAAATATAAAAATTGCTTCGTTAAACGAAACTTTTTTTAATGGAAGTCACAAACCATACTTAAGTAATTATTTTTCATACAGAAACGACAGACCAACAAGAGGCGGAGGAGTAGCTCTATTAATTCATAAGTCTATTGAACACAAAAACCTTTTTATTTCTAACACAAAATCAATTGAAAACATTTCTATTGAAGTAATGATAAACAATAGGCCTATTGTAATAACTTCTTCTTATTCGCCACATTATACCAATGACTTTTCTGGTGACATCTTGAATATTACACCTTCGACGAAAGAGTATATTGTTTTAGGTGACCTTAATGCCAAACATTCCTCTTGGAACTGTACCACGAATAATACTGCCGGTATTGTACTCAACAACTTACAGCAAACATGCAACTTTTTTGTACACTATCCTTATAGCCCAACACTGTATCTGCATCAACGTAATAGCGAACCGTCCACTGTCGATATAATTATAAGTAACTCGCCTCTAAAATTGGAAATAAAAACTATGGAATACGAAATTCCTTCAGATCATCGTCCCATTATTTGTACACTTAAAAGATCGAAGGCGAAATTGGTAGACCTCAGTTATTATGATTACAGGATAACCAACTGGAATATTTTTATGAATTTTATTGACAATAAAATAATTTTTAATACTGACGTATACAATTCCAAGGCAGCAATAGACCAGGAAATAAATAAATTTATCAACATAATATTAGAGGCAAGACACGTATCAACACCTAAGGTAACACATCAAAATAATTATGTATAGTCAGACAATATCATAAAATATATAAAACTAAGAAGAAGCTACAAAAGAAAAAGTCAAAGAACTTCCAATGTAGACGAGAAAAATGTATATAATCAGTATACTAAATTCCTAAGTAACCTGATAGGTAAAAGTATTTCAATACATCGTAATAAAAAATGGTGTCAACTTTTATCTAATTTGAGACCTGGCGACAAATCATTTTGGAAAATAAGCAGAAGCTTGCGAGGCAAAGGTAAAAATCAAATTCCTCACATTAATCTTGAAATTGTAAAATAACTTCTAATAAAGAAAAAGCTGAAATTCTGGCCAACACGTTCGTCCAGGCTAATAATCTTACCGTTAATTACAAGCACTCACTGGAAAAAACCATAAATGCTAAAGTAAACGATTTTAAGAATGAGAACCCATGTTCTGAATCTGCCATTTTTACAAGACTTGATGAAGTAGCACAAATAATATCATCATTAAAAGCTTCTAAATCCCCTGGTTTCGACAATGTTCCCAACCTGCTACTGAAAAAACTTTCAATTAAACCCTTAAAACTGCTCGTAATAATAATTAATAGCTGCATCAAACTCAACTATTTCCCTAAAAGGTTTAAAGAAGCTAAGGTCATAGCTATCAACAAACCTAATAAACCAAAGAATAATCCAAGTAGCTACAGACCCATTAGTCTTTTAAGCAATTTAGGCAAAATATTTGAAAAAATACTGCATTTACGTCTGAGTGAATTTGTTACCACAAATTCCATAGTCGCTAACGAACAATTTGGATTCAAAAAAGAGCACAGTACTACTCATCAAATAAACCGAATTAAAAATCAAATTATGACTAACAAAAACAACAAACGTTCCACGGGTCTTATATTGTTAGATATAGAAAAAGCCTTTGACACTGTTTGGCACCATGGCCTTTTATACAAACTTTTAGTTGCAAATACACCTAAATATCTTTGCAAACTTATTGCTGATTTTATCGAGGGCCGAACCTTCAAAGTTTGCATTAATAACGAAACCTCATCTTCGAAAACTATTACAACAGGATTACCACAAGGGTCAGTTTTGTCACCATTGCTCTACTCAATTTACACATCTGACTTTAAACCCCCAAAATATATGAAAATTGCTTATTATGCAGACGATACTGCATTAATTTCCGCAAGCAAACTGACTAGTGCGCTTCTTAAAAAAATGGAAAAAGGGCTTATAAATTGCAATAAATATCTCCACAAGTGGAAAATTAAAATCAATCTAAATAAGAATCAAGCAATAATCTTTCCATTTAACAAATCTCCCAAAAGACTGCCAAAACGGCAACTAACATTTGGAAACGAAGTCATAAATGTACGTAACGATGTTAAATATCTTGGTGTTGTTTGGACAAAAAACTCACATTTAAGCAGCATATTAATGAAATAAGTCAAAAAGCTATTAAATCTTTTAGAGCTTTATGGCCGTTACTTAATAGACGGTCGCATTTAAACCAAAAACAAAAATCTACTTTTCAAAAGTGTTATAAGACCGATATTAACGTATGCTAGTCCTATCTGGAGTACTGCTGCTAAATGTCACCTTAAAAGATTGCAAATCATCCAAAACAAATGTCTCAAAATGATAAACAACAAACCTTGGAGATATCCAACAAATCTAATCCATGAAGAAACTGGCTATGAAACAATCATTGACTTTATAACAAGAATTAATAACAAATATTACGATAAAATTGAAAGTTCTTCTTATCCACTGATAAGAGAATTAAATATATTATTAAATAACTAAACACAAATTATCAAATCGGAATTGATATGTTTATAAAGAACTATTATCTATAATGGTACTACTATAAACATATATACATATCCGAATAATATTTGAATAACTTTAAATCACATAAAGGTTTTTTTCCCCATTTTGCCTTTAAAAAATTAAATTGAAAACAGAAAAAATATATTAATATCTTAGACCAAATGTATTATTTGTTGTAATATCTATGTAAAGATAAGATCTCATATTTTAATATCTAGTTAATAAAGTAAAAATGTAAATAAAGGAAGAATTAAAAACCAAAAATCATAAATAAATATTAAAGAATTCTAAGACTATAAAGTCTTAAGAAAAATACTTTTTCTTATAAAAAAGCCAAATCTGAAGGCTTGGAAAACATTTTGCTATAAAAACTCTTTAGATCCTGAGATTCTCAGATTCTGAGGAATGTATTCCTATAGAAAAACTTAAGATTATAAGGAAATTTACTTTAAAAAAGTCTAAAATATTCTGAGGCCAAGCAAACTCCTCACACTCTTAGGATTTTTTTCTTACAGGAGAAACCTTTGATATTGAAATTATTTCTATCAAAAAAGTCTTGAGATTATGAATTTTTTTTTTCTAAATAAAACTCCAGAATTTAAGAACTTTTTAAAATCAAAGTCACTTGTTGTAGAAAAAAATCCTCAATGTATAAGAGTTTTTTATAGAAAAATACCTCAGATAATAGCAAATATTCTTTGAAACCTTAGTATAGTTTTCCACAGGCAAGGTCCCAAAAACTTATGTTTTTGTTTTGTATATGAGAAATTGCTCAGAATTAAAGGGGACTTATATTGGAAAGTCCACAAAATCTGAATAATTTCCTATTAAAAAAAGCCTTCGTAGTTTTGGGGTTTTTACTTAGGAAAAAATCCTCAGAATCTAAGAGTTTCCTATAGGAAGTAGTTTTTAAAATCTCAAGGATTTTAATTGGTGAGAGTCTCAAAAAACTGAGGGGTGCTTTCAGAAAAAAGTTCTCATATCATAAAGGGTTTTACTATGAGAAAACGCCCTCAGAATTAAAGGAGTTTCTTTATAAGACATTCCTCCTAATTTAATAGTCTTTCTATAATAAAATATCCTTAGAATCTGCAGGTTTTTCTGTATGAAAAAAATCTTCAGAATCTGAGGATCATTCTAAAAGAAGATTCTTTAGTATCTGAGGGTTTTTATAAAGGAAGTAACAAACTTTTGAAGATTTCTTCTGCAGAAAGTTTCTTAGAATCTTAAGGCTTCACTCTAGGATGAAGTCTCCTACGAAAGTTTCCTTAGAATCTAATAATTTTTTTGGGAAAATAATTATCAGGAAAAAGCTTCAGATTGCTAAGGAAAACTCTTATTAATTAAAGGATAGGAGATGAAATTTTTTGACAAGAAAAAATAAATATTTAAAGGTTTCATAAAAAAACTGCAAAATCTAAGGACATGCGTCAAGGAAAATTATCTCAGAATCTGAGCGTTCTTTTGTGAAAATAACGTCAAAAATTTCCTTTTATTCTACGAAAAATGATTTTATTTAATTTTTCTTAACTTTTAATTAATTTAAAATTATACAAGTGTAACTTTGAAGCTTTAATGGCGCCTCTACATAAAAGCTTTTTTGGTTTTTGGCATATTTGAAGGATTGTGGCGCTCTTGAATTCAAACTTTTATTTTATTTTTTAGCCTACTTAATGTTCATTTATATTTCGATTTTCACATGCGTACAGGCATCTTTTTGAACTTCAAAATAACGTTTGTCGTTACTTTATAAAATTTCAAAGCAACACTCAAAATATAATTTCCGTTGCCGACTATAGTTTATTTAAAAAGTTATACGAAGAGTTTGTTTTTAAATGAAGAATCAATTGGAATACATAGTAATATATTTTTTAACTATTTGAATCAGTCATTCAAAAAACAAACTATACAAATTTACAGACATTCAGTAGGAGTTGATATTTTCTGCTAAATATAAAATTTTAAGTTTTTTGTTTCTAAAAATAGATTTTCATATAATTCACTTTTGTTTTTTACCAAAGTAGTTTGTTTATATACATAATTATTTCCATAAAAATTACATACATCTGCATGTGTTTTGTAAAAGTAGATACAAAACAAACCACCATTATTTTAATCGACTTTCAATTGATTTTACTACTTTTGTCGATTATTAAACAATGATTGAAAATAAACAACAAAATGGGTTCAATATAATGAAAAATCAATAGTCCTCTTTTTGATTGTATTTTCGATTAATTTAATGCGTATAAAATAAATTTTTTTAAGTTGTGAAATAAAATTTAAATTGACAACTTGTGTTACATTCTCTTATCGAATTTTTAGAAAAACATAAATTATCTTTTTAGGCGTGTAACTCAACCGAAATTTGTTATCAAAATCAATAAATGCGTTAAGAATGTAAGAGAATCGCACTGCTGGGTTGAAACTGAATTTTGGTTGCTAATTAAGCACTATTTTTTGCGGAGAAAACCATCACTCAAACCAAGGCTAGGCTGTATAAATACTATGGTAACACTGCACTACACACAGAGAAAACAGATTTCTTATGAAAACCGAATTTCCTGCCAACCGAATTATTTGGTTGAAGCCACCGACATATTTGTTTGTGGTGACCGAAATTCTGTTACTACATCAGATTCAGTTTCAAACTATATATTTTAAGCGGATGAGGTATACATATGGTTGTAAGAATTCGGTTGCTACAACCAAACAATTCAGTTGGCAAGAAATTCGGTTGTTACAATGAATCTTTTGTCTCTGTGTAGTATTTATCAATATATAATTATATCATGTTATATATGACTATATATATATATAAGCATTTTTCGTTACGAATGAACAATATAAAACAAACATACTTCATTCTTCCAGCAAATAAAATCGCTGCAAACTAGTGTAATCTATAAATTTTTTTGTAACTTTCTGTATTCCATTATGTTCTGAAGGCCAAGAAAATTCTTTTCTTTATTTCATTTATGGTTACCGCAAACATTTTATTGTACGAATATTGTGTATAAATTAAATATTTACTTACCATTTGCATTTTGTATTTTCGTTGGTATTTATTGGCTAAATGTAAATGAAAGGTGTAATAAATACGCATTTTTGTTTGCAAAAGAAAGTAACTTAAAACTAAAGAAATGTTAAAATAGCATTCAAGAAAATAAAAAAGGTTTTAGTTACTTTTATGCGAAATATTTATTTATTTTCTTTTTTGGCAACGAAAATGAAAAGGTTATTCATTTATTACTTGAGGTTATTTGTTGAACAGCTTTTATGGAAGTTGAGTATACAAATTTGATTTATAGCCTTCAGATAAAACTAACAATTGAATAGAGGAGGAAAAACAGAAAAGGAAATAATTTTACAAATGAAATTTCTTTTATATGTAGGGCAGTGTGTTGTACCTTTAAACGGTTGTATCTTAAAATGTATCTGTTCTCACCGCCATTCTAACGTTTTATACAAAAGGTTTTTTAAACAAGAGATTTTTTTTGCCTTATATCCATGTTTACTTTTAATTTTTATTTATTAAGTCTATAACTGCTGAGAATAATTGTGTTTGTACTTTGAAATGCTAAAAGTAAATTCCTTTAAAAACATTGAAGTGAAATAAATTTTTGTAGAAGCATTCCCTACTACATTATAAGTGAATTCAATATAATTTTCATACTAAGAACTATTGGTGTAGTTAAGTAATATAAAATATTGAGCAGTATTCAGTTTAGATTTATTATAATTTTAGTTGAATGGAAAAAATATTGTTAATTTAAAACTATGATCTTAGCAAAAATGAAGCTGCCAAAGAAGCAATAAAAGCATCACTACTACCCAGCAAAATAAATGGTAGTCATTCTGCGACTATTACTTCTTTCATTGCTTCCCAAACTTCAGTTGACATTCTTTTATGATTTTTTTCTGTTGTTCTAAGGCACTTCAAAAAGAATTCATGTGTTCATATATTAAATGCAGTGATCCGATGCATATCATAAAATTCACTCTTCATTACTTCTAAAGCATAAGTTATAGTAAATCGTATATTTTTTTTGAATCTAAAGCATTTATTCAAATTGAAAACATAGTTCTGATAATATTTTTAATTATTTTATTAAATCATTTTTTATATTTTAGCTTAAAATTTCATGAGGGTTAGAATTTATGCAGTTTTGCAATTTTTAAAAAAGTTTTGAAATATCAAGAAAAACAGATATTTTTTAACCCTTAATTGAAACTAGCTGGCCTGTCATTTGCATTTCTTCAGCCTTAAATATTTATGAAGACGCAATCTGTGCATTTTTGCATTATGTATATTATTACACCATTTCCAATTTTAATTCAGAATTTCCCAAAATAATTTAAAAATTATTTCAAATTGCCCAGAAATGTTTTAAAATTGTGCACAAATTATTGAAAATTGTTCAAAAATAATTTAAAATTGTCTACAAATGTTTCCAAATTTTACAACCAGTTTTTAAATTATCCAAAAATATTTTAAAATTTATCTAAAAATTCATTAAAATTTTTGAAAAAAGTTTCAAAAATGCTTTTTTACTTTATTTGTTAATAAAGAGTATTTGTAAATCAATGCATAAATTTCGCTTCTTTAAACTTATTTTTTCTGCATTCTTATGAATTAAATTTTCATCAAAGCTTATATATTACAAAGTATATGAACATTTTCCACTCATGCATCAGAATACCCTATCATTGTATTATCATTGCTTCCTTAGAGTAAAGTATGAGTAATGCTAGTAGCAACATTTGAATACTTCCATCATATGACACGCTAATGTTAAATTCATCGATGAAACCATCAGAAAAGAATTGATGCCTTTGCCATAGTAGTGATGCTTTTATTGCTTCTTTGGCAGCAATGACAATGCAATGATTATATATTCTAATGCATGAGTGGAAAATGTTCATATACTTTGTTATATTTAAGCTTTGATGAAAATTTAATTTATAAGAATGCAGAAAAATATTCTTTATTATAACAAATACACAATTCTGCATTGACGAAAAAGATTTTTTGGTAACTTTGAAATATTTTTTACAAATTTTTATGAATTTTTGGACAAATTTAAAATATTTTTGGATAATTTAAAAACTGGTTGGTCAATTTTGAAAAATTTTTAGACAATTTTAAAATATTTTTGAACAATTTTAAATAATTTTTGGACAATTTTAAACCTTTTTTGGATAGTTTGAAATAATTTTTACACAATTTTAAAATTATTTTCGATAATTTTAAAACATTTTTACCCCATTTTAAAATTATTTTAGAAAATTCTGAGTTTAAGCTAGAAATAGTGTAGTGTTAAATAAAATACAAAGAAATTTAATAAAAAAAATAAAGGCCTTCAGAACTATTTCCACATTGAAATTTTTGTTTTGAATAAACAGAAGACATTATTTTTAATAAATGCTTTAGATTCAGAAAATATGCAATATACTATTACTTATGCTTCAGAAGCAATAAAGTGTGATTTTTTAAGATAAGAATGGGCTTTATATGCAAATCACTACATTTGAAATGTGAACATATGAATTCTTTTGGAAGTTCCTTAGAATAACACCAACAAATAATAAAAGAATGTTAACCGAAGTTTAGGAAGCAATGAAAGAAGTTATAGCCAAAGATATTTTTATTATTGTGAAGAAATTTAAATGTGCTAATATCCCAAAACTTGTTAAAAAAATTGTGAAAAATATTTGTTGTAGTGTGTGTTCCTATTCCTATTCTGCCTAAGGAAATTACAAGGAAGAAAACTTTATAGAATTTCTGGAAATATTTGTCAGCTTAGATTACAAACTCAATGAGAATTTCTCGTTCACCAATTGCTTTTTTTAAACTTTCGATCAAACTCGGTTTATATTAACATTTTAATTATTTATTTATTTATTTATTTATTTATTTATTTTATTTATGTTAATCATATAATTACAAATTATATCCTAACACCCTAACCGAGCACTAGCAACAAAGGCCATCGGCTCGTTGTAGCGAAAACAGACCAGAGCCTCTGGTGGGAATCGAACCCACGACCCCCGCACTGATAAGCTAGCACGCTACCAACTAGCCTACCGGGGCGCTCTAACATTTTAATTGAACGGCATAAATGTATTTGATGTATTTAAAACTACAATATTTATACTATTGTATGTACATATGTATGTATGTATGTTTAACCAAAGTTGTATCTTGAAACAACTTAAAAAATTTTAAAAAATTTGCGATCTTCAAATAATTGAATTTTTTAATGCTGCACCCACCCAGAAAACAGTAGTTGTGAAAGCCAATATTCAGTTGTCTAATTTAATAGTTATATTCCACATTAATATTATTACATTCCACAAAATCTTATTTCAAGAAAAATTTTGTTAATTAAACATTTGAATATGTTATTTTAATTTAAAAAAAATATATATTTGAACTTGGAAATTTGGAGTACTAGGCTAGTTCTCTACACTCTACACCATAAAATAAAAAAAAATTTGATGGCTAATTTTGAATTTAAATAATTTGTTAGGAAAATAAACGTAGTATAAAATTCGGTTACCAACACCAATTATTAGAGGCGTCTATATTATATACAATCCACAATTCGGTTTAAAAATTTGATATGTATTTGATGTCAGAATTATGCAGACTTTTTTTGCAAAAAGACATTGGCATATTCATATTAATCTATGACAGGTACAAAATTTGCAAAATTCAAGAGCCAGTATCGGAATATTTTTTGTTCCACAACTTAAAAAAAGTTTACAGCTCCAAATCAGAATTACAGCTAGATTATTTCGGCAAAGTTCTAGTCCATTCTGAACCAAGTCATTAAAATGGCGGACATGGGACCGAAAAAGGCCCTATAAATGTAAGTAAAGTGAAGGACTTTCTGAATTCAAGATCAAGTATCGGAATATTTTTGTTCCACAGGTTAAAAAAAACTTACAGTTTCAAGTCAGAATTACGTCTAGAATATCTATGTAAGTTTTTAGTCCATTGTAAGCTAAAACATAAAAACGACGTAAATGAGTTATAAAAAAGACCACGGCATTTTCATATACATATATGAAAAGCGCAGATCTTTCTATATTTAGCAGCCAGTTTCGGAACATTTTTGCTCTACAACTTAAATAAATTTGTTCAGTCTTAAGTCCAAATTATGTCTATACTTTTTCTACAAAATTTTTACCCATTGTGAGAAACAGTATAAAAAGCCTGTATATGGGACCAAAAAAGACTGTTGCTTTTTCATTACATAAATGTGAAGTATACGAAATATGTAGGCATTTATAAAGTAATATGATACGTAATTATAAATTTGAAAAAAAAAAGCAATCGATTTTTTTAAATTTTAAATTCTATAGATCAGTTATCCGGGTAGACCGGTCTACTGGAGATCTATTTATAATTGAAGATAAGGGTATTTAACAGTTAAGAAAGCTGCTTGCTTTAGCGAGATATGGACTTGTTGGTTTGATAAGTTTCAAGGTACATCACTTTCCCTTCTATAAAGTAAAACGTGTAGTTGTAAATTTCTTTAGTAACTGTATAAAAAGTTCATTAAACTTGAAATGTGGTGTTGAGGTTAATCATGACATGGCATGTAACATTTTAAATATTAATTATTGTTTTCGCACGGATTTTAATCTTTAATTGAAGTTTTTTATCAACAGTCCTTATATACAAGGTGGCCCAAAATGTATCACCCTATTTGAAAATACTTAAACTTTTGCAGATGACGGCAAATATCAGTTATGTTTTAATATTTATGTTTATGGCTTGTATCTACAAGCCACGAAATGCTATAAACTAAGCTAACGTATTTCTGAACCTCAATGAATGGAAAAATCATTCTTCAAATTGTCTATTGTCGCTCTAGTTTGGTGTTTACTTGAGCCGTCATGTTGCAACCACATGTCCTTCAGTTTCAATTCATAAAGTATATCTGACCAGTCACAGAAACCGTGCCGTCCATATGGATTTTGAGTGCCCCAAAAGCGTAAACTTTTTCAGATGAATATGGGCCTAAGAAATTACAGGCGAATTATTCCGCAAACAAAATAACCAGGGCTATTACAGGTTATTGGGGAATGTATACTCAGAATATTATGTAGTTTACTGTTTGTGGTGTAATAAAAAAGTTTTCCGTTCCATTAAAAAATAAAGGAACATACATTTATTAATTATATTAATTTTTTTATGCATTTATTCCAAAAAATTTACTATCATTTACCGATTTTTTTCAGTTTCATTTTTTTCATATGTTTGAAATTTAATAAAAATTTACCCACAAAACAGAAATTTGTGGTTTATTTGTGTACGTAACAGTTGTTACAAATTTAAGTTTTGTTTGCTGTCTTTCTGTTTCCAAAAAATATTCAAAAAATTTCAATTTGTTTTTTATTAAAATTGGTTTTATATATACAAAATTGTTCAATTCAAATTACAAGAACTTTATAAACACACATACATACACAAACACATTCACACAAAAAAATGTCTATAGCTATGCATACATACATTTTGTAGATTAAAAAAAAAAACAAAAAATACAAAAAGATAAACAATTTCAAATAAATGATAAAATCATTAGTAGTAGGAATTAGTAGGTAAAATTTTTACATTTATTTTAACTGATTATGTCATTTAATTCCTACGGATGAGTCAGTTGTTTAATAAACATTTAAAAATAAATAACAAATGTCATTTAATTTAAATGAAAATTAAGTCATTTAATTTAAATGAAAATAAGTTTACTAGAAAAGACACATTTAGCATCGTTCTGCGACTTTTTAAGGTTGGCAGCTTAATAAGGGCAAGACGATTAGTATAAATGTATTCCATAGCAGACCGCGAATACAAAACAATAAAAACTGCACTTAAAAAAGTTTGTAAGTTAAAATAACAGAAAATGACATTTACAGAAATGATATTTCGTTTAAAACCGGTATACTTAACTTTCATTTAAATTAAATGCCTTTTGTTATTTACTTTTAAATATATATTAAACAACTGACTCATCCGCAGGAATGAAATGATATACTCAGTTAAAATAAATGTTAAAATTTTACCTAACAATTCCTTAAAAAATAAATGATTTTATCGTTTATTTGAAATTGTTTCTCTTTTTGTATTTTTTGTTTTTTTAATCCACAAAATGTATGTATGCATAGCTATAGACACTTTTGGTGTGAATGTGTTTGTGTATGTATGTGTGTTTATGAAGTTCTTGTAATTTGAATTGAAATAATTTTAAAACAGTCAGCAAACTGACTGTTAAAGTTCAAACAAATGAAAAAAAAAATAAATGAAACTGAAAAAAATTGGTAAGTGTTAGTAAATTATTTCGAACAAATGTATAAATGAATTTAAAAAAAAATATATTATTATTGTTTTTTAAAAGAATTAAATACAAATTTTGTATATAAAGTCATTTTGACAATAAATTGATTAGTGTAAATTATAATGTTATATGTATAAGGCTTTTTGGAAATAAAACCCCCCAGTTGAAAATGATTATATATCATCATTTTTATATAGATGACTAAACTTATACAATTTTTTTATGAAAACAGGACAGTGTTATGACTGTAAATGTCAAAGTCATATTTTATTTAGTTTATAATAATTAATTAATTGTTGTTAGCTTTCAATAGTTCCATAATTATAATATTTTTTTCATAGTCAAAATTTTTATTACCACATTATGGATACAGCCAATCATGTTATAAAATAAGAAGTAGCAATCATGAAATAATAAAAGATTTACTATAGTAATGATGGTAACGACCATAATAATGATTAGAACCTATTTAAAAAACCAATATCTAGATTATGACAAACACACCCGAATGCAGCATGCATAATATAATAGTAGTGATCATGTTGCAACCATGTTTTTTACTTACTGTTTACTTCACAAATAATAAAATAAAACTGACAGTTGCCGTCATTTGTAAAAGTTATAGAAACTTCCAAATGGGCAACCTTATACTTGCGACCTGTATTTACAGGAACATACATACAGACGGACGGACTGGCAAATTAAAATGTGTTTCTGAGTCGATTGGTATACTGAAAGGTGGGTCAAGTCTGATATTTGGTTGATTAAGGTTGATTAAAATTGAGCTAGTTCGTATTTTATATCAATTGTAACTGACAGGACTATACCCCATATTAACAAGTGTGTACCAAATATAAATTATATATCTTGGAATTTCCGATCTGGCATTTGGATGGGTCATCTTCCTATAAATATACCGTTTCCAATCAAACTTAGCAAGATGTTTTAGAGTCGGTTATTTATGAATTTATTCTAGAACAGATTATTTGAGCATGCCTCTATAGAGCTGATTACTGGGTGTCCAAATAATAATGTGTATAATATACTTTCCAAGGTATTTTATTGAATACTTTAAAAAGCCACTGTTTCATCGTTGAAACAGTGCCTTCATTTATATTTTAAAAGTTATAGCCAGTTTTGTGAAAACATTTCATTGGCATTATAGCGTTTTTTTTTTCAATTCTCATGATTTAAAATTCTATGCTAAAGAATTTTTGTTTTATTAAACCCTTTTAAATAACTTTATTTATTCCAAATTTGTCCTTCGTTAAATAAGAAATATCGAGCCATCCTAATGTACACACATGCATAACATCTCCTTACAACAGTTAATATTATATTAGTGGCCACGCCAATATCCTGTAGTCGAAAATATTAATTAAAGCACGTATGTTTAACGACAACTTCGACAACCACAAAACAAACATCTACTTATTACAGATTTACGTTCATGTAATATATGAGAAAATTTACATTACACTACTCGACAAGGGGTTTGCACAGACTTTTACTAAAAAATTTATTAAAATTTTGAGTTTCCTAAAGCCAAATATAAAGTAAATAGGTAAAAAATATTATAGTCGGTCATACCGACAGTGAGATACCTTACATCACAATATAATTTAGGACATATTTAGGGAACGCGAACCAAATTTCGAAAAGGGGTTTGATCCTTATAATATAATAAAAAAAAAATTAAGGCAGCACAAATAACGACCAGATATCTACGATTTTGAGTGTGTTTTTATCAGTTGAACCCAATTCAGATGGGGCATTTTTATAGAAGGTACATCTTATACCCACAGAAAAGATTGGTTGCAATTCGATCAAAACCGTTAACATATATTTGGAATAACCTTAAATCCATTAATAAAGCATAAATGTTGTATCAGTCCTATTATTCAATTATTGATATTTCCAATCATCTATAAAAATAAAATTCGTTTAATATTTGTGTGCAGTGGAAGCAATCATTTTTTTTAATGAATATATTAGAAATTTGGTACAATCTTTCAAATTTATGAACAAATTGTCGATATTCAATAATGGTAACTACAAGCTCAGTTATTCTGATCAAATTTATCATAAAATTAGGGTTTCAGTAGAAACAACCGAATTGTGGATGGTATTGATAATAGACGTTACTAATGATTGGTATTGATAAACAAATTTTATACTAATATTTGTTTTCCTTACAAATTGTTTAAATTCAAAATAAGCCATTAAAATTCATAATTGTTTGTGGTGTAGTAGGTAGAATTTCCGAGTTCAAATCCCGGAAAGGCAAACATTTAAAAAATTAATTAAAATAAAACATTCAAATGTTTGAATGGAAAGAAAATTAAAATTAGTTGTGGTGCAGTTAACAAGAGTGTGAACTTTGAATCTGATTGCCCAGGTTCGATACCGGAAAAATTTTAAAATAATTTTTTTTTTTTAAATAAAATTTTATGAAACGTAATAATATTTATGTGAAATATAAATATTAGATTGTACAACAAAATATTGGCTTTCACAACTAAAAATATAATTAAATATGAAGACAGTGTCGTAACCGCCAGAATTCGATTGGCAACAAATTCGGTGGACACAACTGATACTATTTTCTGGGTGTAATATTGGCAGATTAGAAACAATTTAAATAGCATTCGTTCTGGAGCGAGGATAACCTCATGTGGTCAACTTTATCTAAATACCTTTATATTAACGACCTGTAGTTTGATTACATTGAACGTACATCGTAAAATCGAATCAGAAAGTGATTCTAAGGCGATTGGTATACCACATGGTGGCCCAAAATGTATCTAGATATCGGAAGATGGACCTTTGAAATGAAGATAACTGAGAGTCGGGAAGTGAACAGATACATAATACACGTCGACAAGCCATTGAACGGTACTTTCTTCACAAACGCGGAATATTCGTGACAAGTTTGTAATGCTCAATTTTTATTCACGTTGAGCCATTACATCTACTTAAGTCAAAGTTTTCGGGCCTTATTTTTTTAAGAACCACGTAGGTATTACGGTTACTGTGACTGGTGAGTGATACAGAACCATGGCCAACTATACACAGAGCTTGCGTGATAGTCGACATTTTGAAAGATGCGTTTTCGCCTAATGATTCGTTTTGGTGATTTTCAGTGGCCAGCAAGATCACACATTACCAAATATTGTGTAAAGTAATGTATAGCCATAGGGGCCAATGCCTTTACTTCATTAATGAATTTTACAGGCGATGAGCATTAAAGTAAAGTATGGACCCATTACTTCAGAGGAGATTAAGGAAGTAGTTACTTATATGGTTACTGGGGTGGGAAAAGCAATGTGTCTACAAATAAATTTTAATAAAAAAAAAGTATATACAAATATTTAATATCGTGGTCATGATGGAAATGTAAACTGGGAACTCTGGATGGCAGCCGAGAACTCTATCCACTGTGCTATTGACGCATATAACAGTTGATTGATTTGAACATAAATAAATAGGTATCTTCATGTTTTCGTTCAATATGTCGGAACGTACATGTATTACAATTTTGCTTACAAAAAACAAAAAGGAATGAATCTAGAAAAAGATTTTAAAAAAATATTGAAAATATTACTTTACATTTATAAATCATGCAATACGTTATCAGTGATCGGTAAACTCAAAGTTTCGCTAAGAAGTATTGGAAAAATACTTAAAGGTCCAAAGATACACTCAGAAGAAGTTTACTGATTACAGTTTAATAACAAGTAAAAAACAATAACAAAGAAGCTGAACAGCAACAAACTTCGAATTATTTACATTGCATTCAAGGCCTGGCTGAGATGGTTAAGCAGTCGTCGCACCTTGGTATAGTTACGTTTGTAATGTATGACAACATGTTTGATTCCTACAGCCGAAGGGTTGTTGAAAAATTATTATATAGAGACAAAAAATATTATATACACAATTCTAAAACAAAACAATTACTACAATTTTATGGAAGATCACTGATGGCACCTGTTCAAAAAAAAAAAAAAAAAACACTAGCTAGTCTGAAAGTATTACAAAAAATTTTATTCTCCTTCTTCTTAATCTTAAAACATTTACTTAAAATTGATAATGCATATTTAAATCATAAAAAAAAAAAAACAGAAAAATATACTTAAAAATAAGTTTTAACTTCAGTTTAAAATAAAGAAATATTTATTTTGTACATTTGTTCAAAAGGAAATTAACGATTTTTTTCAAATTCAGTTATTTTTTTTTTCATTTGTTTAAAATTAAATAAAAATTTAACCAAAAAAGGCAAATTTGTGCTTTACACCATTACAGTTATTACAAATTAAAATTTTGTTTGCCGTCTGTTAAAAAAATATTCCAATTAGTTTCTTATTAAAATTGTTTGTTTATATACAAAATTATTTCAATTCAATTTATCAGAACTACGTAAACAAACACGCACACATATGGTCATTTACACTAAATGTGTCTATAGACTGTGTAAGTATACATTTTGTAGATTAAACAACAAATAAAAATACAAAAACCGTAAACAATTTCAAATAAATTAATAAATCAATTATGTTCTAAGGAAATCGTAGGAAAAATTTTAACATTTCTTTTTAAGTTAATAAATCATTTGGTTTTTATTGATGTGAAAGTTATTTAAACAACATTAAAAAAATAAATAACAAAAACCATTTGATTGAAATGAAATATCATTTATTTAAAATATTTTTTTTTAACTTAGAAATTATTTTAAGTGTACATTTAAAAAAATAATTAAATTGTGTCTTTCCAGTTTAAAGATATAACAAAACAACCTGGGTTGATTTTTTTGAACCACCCTGTTGTTCATTTGCTTTATTTTTGTAAGTATATAGAGGTTGAAAGCTCATTATAAATAAACAAAACTAACAAACAAGAAATCTAGATGTATAAAAAAAAAAATAAAAAAAAAAATGTAAAAATAAAGTTACATTAAATAAATAAATAAAAATGTAAATAAACTACATGGAATCACCCAACTATAATGGAAACATATTTTATCACTTGTATCCAAAGTGGATATCAAATCAGGAGGGAGGGAGGTAGGAAGGGAGGAAGGGAGAGATTCTGCATTGTTCAAAATATGTAACTTCAATGGACATTTTATCTTGGTAGAAAAGCGAGGCTTATTAATGGTAGATATTGTTCTTTTTCTTTTGATACCCATCATTGGTTAGAGAATTGTTACCAGTGTAGGAAATCATTACCAGTAGTTATGAAACAACATACATATATGGTAACTAGATACTATTCTTAATACATTTTTATGAGGATTTAACGCAAAATAATGAGTCATACCTTCGCACCAATATATGAAAAGTATAATTTTTTGTACCTATGTCGAAACTAAAGGCTCTTTGCATTAACATCTTTTATGGAAAAATTTAAATATTTATGATTTTTTTTTCATTAACAAAAAACTGAGTTTTTCGATAATCGAGAAATTTACATTTCAAAAAATCCAAAAACCTAGATTCCAACAATTCAATAAACAGCTTTGGTCAACTCTGATATAAATATATCCTTACTAGAGTTGAGAACAAGTCATTACGTCTAATAATAAATTTTTTGATGAACTAACAAAAAATCTGAAACATAGATTTATATTTGAGATAACACTGGTAACTTTTTAAATTTGACTTAAGATGTTATGATAAAACGACATTTGTGAGCTAACAAAGTCAAAAGTTTGGTCATTCCATTGAATATTTATGAGGAATATTTATAAGGAATATTTATTTTTGTTTGAAGAGGTAGCTAACTATTTTTTTTTTCAAATATAACACATGAAATTCAATGAAAGTACGAACTATTTTGGCTTTGTTAGCTCACAAATTTTATGACATTTAAGGTTAAAAAATAAGGTTAAAAAATAATTTCTGGCAAATGGTCTCCGCCCCACTTTTTCGGAAACACCTAGACTTATTTCATCAACAGTGTGTCGAATGTTGGCTTCTAAATAATCCATCACAGCACATGACAGAAAGACATCGTTAAATCAATTTCACTCTTCATAAAGACCCAGAATATATATACTTTATAGGGTCTATAGGGCAAACTAATATATACCCTTTCACCTGTGGTGAATTTTATTTTAATTTTAGTTGAATGCTGTACCAAAATGTCGATTCTTGTTAAGTAGTGTTATTAACGTAAACTTAAAACATATGCACCATAACGTGATTAAAAGTAAAACTTAAAATTTTTAATACATATCGGACTATTCATGTTAAAAAACGAGCAAAAACTAAATTAAACATTTTTATGGACATCATATTATAGTTAAGTCATGATTACAGAGTATTTCAACATCAACAACAATATATTTATTAAATTATAACGCACTTTACAAATTTTATTTACTGTGTTGTTATTATAATTAAACACAGAAAAAATTATTTGTAATTGCTGGCGCAATTTCAATTAAATATTTCTAATATTATTAAGCAAAAACAATGATTGTATTTACAAGTTTTAAAAAATCGTATTGATTTTTTGTAAATGATACAAAATTATTGATTTTAGTTCGATTTGATATTATATTATTTCTAAATTGTTCAAATGCAAAGAAACATGATAAATTTTATTATTAAATTATAGAAAATATAATGGAAAAAATGGTTGATAAGAGCCATCAACGTAGAATACCAGTACGTATTATTTTCGGGTTCAAATTTATAATTATATTAAGTGGTGTAACCCTAAAATTAACGAAATTTACAAATTATATATTTATCCTCTATTATTCTCAAATGTTTGTTTTACACCAACAATATAATTTCGTTAAAAACAATCTAAAATATATATTAAATAATTCGAAAATACATTATATTTAAAACATTTTGTTATTTATTTTCCATCATTAATTATAGTGAAAAAATATTAGAAAACAATCTAGTGTGGGTTATAGGTCTTGTTGAGTACATTAAAAACTGTGTCAAAAAATTTCAGAAACACCCTCAAATTGAGAAGTTATTCTAAAAGAAAAACGTTTACAGTGATGTTCGTCAACTTATCGACCTGATATTCAGTCAGTTTTTGTCCGGGTTTGGAAAGAAAACTGACTACGCTTTAAAATGACCTGCATTTTGAGATACATTTTTAATTTATAAGTATTGTTTTTGTTAAGAATATCTATTTTTAATTTTAGTAGCTTTTCATTGCTTTTTTTAATATAAAAGCTTATAAAGATTTCTACCAATCTATAAAGAAAATTTAGTTCTTAAGAAAACATTTTCCAAATTAGATAAAAATTGTAAAAATTATTCAACTTTTATTAACACCTTTTTTAAGTATTTTCTCCCACCGCGCAGGCAATATGAAAAAAAAAAAAAAAAACAATTAACTAAACAAACAAATTGATCAACTTAAAGTGTTTTGTTTGTTATTATTTTACAGTTACTTTTTTGGTATTTACTTGATAACATAAGTTATTGTATTCACGCAAAGAAATAACATTGTTGGGGCAATCATATTCGAAGAGCATCATATAATTTTGGGTTTATGGTTGTGCCAACCATAGTCGTACTATAGTATGGTTATCACATTATGATAATAAAATACCCATAGTTTTACCATAAAATAGTCCCTACAGTTATATTATTCAAAAACTACCATATTATTATCCTAAATAAACATGTTATATTGAATATATCATAATATGATCGCACGTAATCATAATATGCTCAAAATGTTATCATATTATGGTCCCTCATAACTATATTATGATTCCTGGATTATCATTGTATGATCCATAATCTAAGAAAATTTCGTAAAAGAAAAATTCTTAGAAACTATGATATAGCTATTTCAATTTAAGAATATTTCCTTTAGAAATGTTTTTTGATAAAAACAAATTGAAATTAAGGACTTTTTGAAGAACAATTGTTATGGAAAAATCATAGATCCTAGTAACTTTTTTTTCAAGAAAACTTTTATTCTGTATACTTTTTTTAAATAAAAAATATTTAAATTTTTTTTTTAAATTCTAATGACTTTTTTAATATGAAAAATCTTAGACATTTTTAAAAATTTTTAAGAAAGTTTTTAGAAATATTTCTTTAAGAAAAAGTCTTTAGAATCTAAGAATATTTCTATTAGAAAAAGCAGTTCACTCCTATAAGAATATCGATTCTAACAACATTGTACATGTCCAAATTAATAACTTCTTTAATAGATTCCTGGAATCTAAAACTTCTTTCGAGAGTAATAAAACCACTATTACTAATTTTAGTAATGATAAGAAATCAAATAAGCTTAATAAAAATCAGACTGAAAACTATTTCATAACAAAGGACGAAAGTCTATATATTTTTTCTAATTTAAGAGCTAAACTATCTTCGGGTATAGACAAAATATAAAATATAGTTTTGAAAAACATTCCCAATTAATTAGTTTACGAATATTGTAACCTTTTAATAATATGCTGAATAACTCCTATTTTCCTAATGAGTGCAAAAAATCTAAAATTGTTATTTTACCAAAGAAGGATAGAGATTTAAGTAATCCAAAGAACCTTAGAGCGATAAGTTTACTATTATAATAGAGTTCTGTAAAGACAAAAACTTAATAAACGAGAAACAATTGGGATTTAAATACAAGCATTCAACAACTAACGCAATACAATTACTTACATCTAATATAAATTGGAATTGGAACAGGAAATTATGTACAGGGGCCTGTCTGATCGACATGGAAAAAGCTTTTGATAATGTTTGGATACCAGGTTTAATAACTAAATTAAAAGAATATCAATTTCCATTGTGCCTAATTATACTTATATATAATATGATTAACGATAGAACGTTTAAAATTGTCCACCAGAATCATGAGAGTCGAAAAATATTCAGAATTATAAACGGATTACAGCAAGGCACCGTCAAATCACCTCTTCTTTTTAATATATTTATACTTGATCTACTAGATAAAATAGATAACATAATCTCTTTTGCAGATGATATTATAATATATCATGCTGACAACACTATTGAAAAAATCAATCATAATCTACAAACAACTTTTGATTTGGTGGAAAGTTTTACTATGGATTGGCATATGAAGATTAACCCACAAAAGTGTGAAACAATTCTATTTAGACCGCCGGTCGGTAAATGTAACAATAATATAAGGAAAAATTGGAAATCATTTAGGATTAAATCTAATTTGAATAACACTTACATACGGAATAAAGAGATAGTAAAATATTTAGGTATTTAGTTAGACAAATTCTTATATTTTAACAACCATGTTAATGAAATTTTACTGAAAGGCAGGAATGCATTTTTCATGTACAAATCATTATTTTACTCAAAATTTTTAAAATCTAAAGTCAAAATTATTATGTATCAGTCATTAATACGACCAATTATCACTTACGGATGCCCGATATGGTTTAATGTTTCACCATCCTACATGGAAAAGATACGTGAAAGAAAATGTTTAAGAGCTTGCATGTCAACATATAGATCACCAGAAAGTAATTATAGAAAATACATCTCGAATAAAAAGTTGTATAATTGCTCAAATATTATAAGAATAGACAATTTTATAATACAATTAATAAGAAATTATATCTTAAGATGCACATCATGTAAAGAAAATAATTTAATAATGGCCCCGTACTATTCAATTGAAGAGTATATAGCTGAAGCATTGCAAAAAGGCTTCGTACCACCTGAGGCCTTTTTATATCTCGATAGGATGAAAATTATCCAAAATGAACATTGCATTCCAGTCTTTTATCATAGGTATAGACGTGCAAACATTAAAGCAGTTAACTGCAACTCAATAACAAATAATGACTTTCGATATAAAACAAGCGTAGCCAATAGAAAACTATACAGCTTACAACGCTCAAAAACCAACAAGTTTTGGTGGCTTGCTCAATAAATCCTTTATAACACTTTTCTTTTATCACTCAGACATTGTTTTAACCTTTGCTTATATCGATGTAATGTTTTTAAAAAAAAATTTTTCATTACAAAAAAATTATTATTGTTAACTAATGTTTATTATAGTTTAAGTTTGTTATATATTGCAATTTAATAAACACTTAAAAAAAAAAAAAAAAAAAAAAAAGCACTTAGAATCTAAGTATTTTTCATCATAACAAGTCTTCAGAATCTATAAATTTTTCTTTCTAAAAAACAGTTTGGAGAATCTGAGAATTTTAGTTTAAGGAAAAGTCCATATAGTCTACAAATGTTTTTATCAGATGAATTTATAAATGTCTTTTTGCGTAAGAAACCTTTTCGTACAAACAAAAATCATGGGTTATACACACTTTTTCTTATAAAAAATATTTCATTAATATTTTGAGAACTTTTTACAAGAAATGAATTAATAAACATATTAAAAGAATTAATTGTTTTAACTGAAAAAAATTAAAAAATATAAAATGTTTCAATAGAAACTTTTTGACAAGGAATTGATTAGTGTAATAAAATTATAAGTATAAAGAATTTTCGAAAAACCCTTTAAAAAAAATCTTCTAAAGCTAAAAAAAATATCTGGATCTTAATGGGTCAATTGATGGAATGTTTTAATGACATTTGAATGGTATTTTTTACCCATCTGATATTTGTCCAGTTTTAGTAAACAATATATGATGTTTTTTTTTAAGAAATGTTGTAGTAGAAACAAATTGAATGAACTGAGAAAATTTTGGTTTTTATGAAAACTAGACAATATTATGACTGTAAATATTAAAGTCATGTTTTATTTGATGTATAATTATTTATTGATTGTTGCCAGCATTTTATCGTTGCATAGTAATCATATTTTTTCATAGTCATAATTTTTGTTACCACAGTATAGTTACAGCCAATGATGATATAAAATGGAAGGTACCAATCATAAAATAGTAAAATATTAACTAAATAATGATGGTAGCGATCATGTTGATGGTTGGAAAACCAATAACTTGGTTGTGACAACTATATCCGATTGCAGCAAGCATAATATAATAGCAGTGATCATATTGCAACCATGTTTCTTCTTTGCGTGTTCGATAATGCAGAATTAAATATTATTTAAAAAAAAATCATACTATTTTCTTAAATCATTAAAAACAGTTAAGAATGCAATTTATGCATTATATGAAATTTTCAGTTAAATATAATTGGATAAAAACAAAAACTAACCGAATTTAATACCAAAACAATGTCAAAGTTTAAATACGTCTACCATTGGTGAAGGATATTGTTTTTAGATAACACTAAACAAGTGCAACAAGTTTAAACTTGGTGACAAGTAAAGTGATATTATTATATATTTTTATTAAAATAAGTAACAACTTTTAAATTGAGTTTAACTCTTTCAGCAGTGTGTGATAAGCGTTATATATTTTGTTATGTTTGCGGTTTATTTGCTGACAAAAAACATTGCTTGGATCTGAAGAAAAATAAAGCCTTGGTAAATGCCTTCAATACGGTTTTTAACTGCTCATATAGTTCCAGCAAATGGTGTGAACCCAAAAGTATTTGTACAAGCTGTTCCAGTGTACTTCAGAAAACTATATCCGAAAAGTTTATAAGCCAGCTATTACCATTAGCGTTGCTAATGATTTGGCATGATCAAACATTCCATCACAAACATCACTGGTTAAAGCCGGTCAAAACTTTTTGGGAAACAAAAAAAGACCTAACTACGTTGGAGTGATAAATGAATTTCTTGAATCTTATGCTGAATTGGAATGTTGAATATCCATTAAAACAAAATTTCTTCATGCACATTTAGATTTTTTTCCCCCGAAAACCTGGATCAATTCAGTGACGAGCAGGGAGAATGATTTCACCAAGCAATTTTACAAATGGAGAAGCGTTTTCCATATGCGGCAAGAGGGCAAGTAATCATTTTTAACAATAACAAGTTAACTTAGGTTAAGCTATTTGTAGAGCTTTTAATTTACAATGTACATACATTTTTTTAAACTTAATGGATAACTTCAAACAAATTACATTTGCTAAAAAAGCTTATGTTATGAGTGTTAATTAAGCGGTTATATCTTAGGTTCGAAAAAACATGCCCGAAAAAGTTTTAGATGTTAAAAAACAAAATTAATTATTTTAATCTTTAAATAACGTTTGTAAGTAAAGTAGTTCATCAAAATAAAAGTCTGAAATTGTAAAATTTTAACTTTAGAAAATGTTTAACCCTTTTACCACTAAGACCGTCTACAGAAGGTCATCAATAAATTCCAATTATATCCAAAGCAGTATTTTTGGGCAATAATCGCCAACGATATTTTTGTCTGTTTGAATTTACCTTACGAACAGTGCCGGTTTGATCACGCTCAGTTGAATAGTTTGATAGATACACCCATTTCTGTCAAGATTTTCGTCAAAACAGATACGAAAATTATTTATGATTTTCGTGCAAAATTAAAACTAAAAAAACATACTTTCCAATAGCTCAATCGACTCGAAATTTTTTTGGAAGGTAGCTTCAAGCTGTATTTTGATAATTTGTTGCGTGTTTGATTTGTGAAACAAATATATTTGTTTGAGTCGAGATTTTTGTCTTCAGGATGTCTTTCATTTTTTCCACCTGGCGCTTTCAGGTTAAATTTTTTTGACAAATGTACTTTACATTCGTGCTTTTAAGTCCAAAATGATACTAGAACCAACATTTCATAACAAAATACCTCGTATTTCGACTCCAGTGGTTAAAGGGTTTATAACTTTTGCAAATACAAAACAATTTTCACAAGTAATGTCTCGTTTTTTTTTTTCATACAAAATTGTCTTTTAAATACTATACAAAAATAATGATTTTCATAAAAAAAATTTGTTGGTATATACATTTTATGCGTACAATTTATGAAAGCTTAATTTTAAAATCGGTCTAAGGGTGTTTCAAAATCTTTCCAAACAGTTTTTGTATATCCTCTCCTAGCCCTACAACCGTGGGGTCACTTTTCAAGTTCTGACAAAAAGTATTTTTTTTTTTTGTGCAGTATTTTAAATTATCTTCAATATTTTTGTAGATTGTTTTTTAAATTTGAGAGATTTTTTATTCGTTAAAAAGATAAGAAAATGAATTTTATGAATTTTTATTTTTAGAAACTGAAAACATAGAATTCAGCAATGAACTAAAAACATCAACTTTTTCGGAAAGCCTGTGTTTTTTATAGGTTATTTTCGGATTGATTGACTTAAATAATTAAAAAATATATTTATATGAATCTTCATTTAAAAGAAACTTTACATACTAATTTTAAATAAACTTCAATGGGTTACGAAAATATATGGTGAGTGATATATATTTTTTTGTCCATAAGCCATTCACAATATTAAAGTCGGATTTTTTAAATGTTAGCTGTATATTGTATTAAAAAAAAAAAAGTTTAAATCCAACTAAAGTTGTTTAAATATCAAAAAAAAAATCAATAATTCTCTCATTACTTTCAATTTCAAATAATTTGTGCCCAACACTTTTCATATTCAATTATTATAATTATTATCCCTAAATAGTATTAAATTTTGTTAGCATTTTACATGCACCTATAATTTTGTTCATGACACTGTTGCGTATGAGCAATTTTTAAATGGACTAAATTGTAACTCATACGCTGTGTTGTACTATTTGTATTAATGATTGTATACCACGATATTTTTAAATTACAAATTATATTCATTTAAAAATAATGTATAAAATGCATTTTATAGATATATTTAGATACAAGTTATTAAACCTTCTGTCATCCAGCAAAACAGACATTACCAAGTAATTAAGGGAGTAAGTAACACACAAAGTGTTGCACTAGTTACCAGGCTATTTACTCGCTTCATTACTTTTGTCCGAGATGTCCCAAAATTCATGGGTGGTCATTACCCTCTCGCTTACAAAAATAGTGAGAGTAATGAGTTACCAGCATAGTTACTCATAGTGAAGAAATAAGTAGTTACTTACAATAGTAAAGTAAGTAGTTACTGTGTAATATTTCTCATCGAGCTAAAGATCTTTTATTTATAAATATTTATTTATCTCAATATTTCGTCACCACATTGGGTGTCTTCTTCAGGCGAAAAAAAGATTTTAAAATTATTTGTGGTGAAAAAAAATGTTTGAGTTGAGAAATATTTCAGGTGAATACAAAATATTATTCACTTCTAAGCAGCTGGCGAAAAAATATGAGAAAGTATATTATGAACTAGTCGCTACTATGAAATTGGAAAATTTAGAGGTACCTTCACATTTTCACTCATAACTTTTATTTTCAATACCAAAATGCTCTGGAGGATGTCCATTAAATAAGGTAAAAATGAGCACCCCTGCTTGCGTTTTCGCGTCATGATCGCCATTTTAGACGGACATCGCATAAGGATCACGAATATATATACTTTATGGACTCCATATATTTCTACATGTTACAAATGAAATGACAAACCACATATGGTGGAGGGTATAAAAAAGAATAATAACCAAAGATCACTATAAAAATCAACTCACGCACGAAATTTTTTTACTGCCCACGTACGATCACGTGATTAATTTAATTTGGCCCTCACACTATCGCGTGATCCTCATGAATCATGAATTTTAGTGTCACATGCCTACCTTAACAGGAAAGATACCTATGGAACGTGAAATTCGGATATACGAAATAGAATAGAACGTAGAATGAAAAAATTGAAACACTAAATAAGGGGAACCAAATGCTTCTCGTTTTGTGAAACGGTGAAATGAATAGTTTTTTCACGTTTTTATAGTACTTTTGATTCGCGTTCTGTGAAAAAATGTAAAGAAATATCAAAACGTTTTCATATGAAAAAAAGTGGAGCGAAACAAGATTTTTTCAGTGCAACCAACTGTCAAAATATTTTCATATGAAAAAATTGTTTACACAGACTATTTATAAGTGAAATAAACATGGAGAAGGTTGTAAGAGGAAAGCGTACCAGCGAAAGCCAAAAGGAGTATTTAATTAATTATTTAAAAAAGCATGTGGATATTGCAAACGATAAGTAAGTAGTTAAATTACCATAATCACACTTTTATTAATCCCATATTTATAGATTTGTAACTGCAGATGGTGCCAAATTTAGAGAAGAAAAGTGTAACGAATTAGCGGCGAGCCTTAACAGTTTTAGTGGGACCCAAGAGGACGATGAAAAATGGAAAAAGTATTGGATCGGCTTAAGGTTTATTTATATTCTTTATGAAAAGTTTTTTTATTTCTTTAAGTAATATAAGACTTCATACGCGCATCAAATATGGTTCACTTTAGGCAAGCCGATATAAATCCATGAAGTGCTCGTCCGTTGTCATCTCAAATGGATTTTAGCCATCACGAAGTATGCGTCTCAGCACTCTTAAAAAATTTCTATAATTTATTAAATTATTTACTGCAATGAAATGATTGTAACATCATTGTCTTACCTTTGTTCATCCCGAATTCTTTGGGTAATATCCAATAATACAATTAATCCAGACATTTTTGTATAATTATTTAAAATAAATTTTACGAACTTAATTCACTTTTGTTTACGTTTTTCTCTGTTTTGACATTTGCTTTAAATTTTGGATAATTCAGTTACAAAAGTTTCATGGGTACAGTGCGAATGAAACATTTTTTTCATAATACATACGAGAATCGCAAATTATGTATTTGTGAAAGGTTCGAGTGAAAAGTGCTTATGAAAACGAAAATGAAATGTTTTTTTCACTTCACATTATCACAGAACGAGAATTGACCCCCAGGGAAACAAATTGTCTGACATACAATTGGAGTTGAACCACTCGACAAATGAAACGGGGAACTATTGTAATTGAAACATTAGACGTGATGAAAGAAATGAAATAAAATTGAGAACAATTAGAATTGAACACTAAAAAAGGAGTCCGAAATAGAATGGAACAGGAAACAAATGGAATTGAAACACTAAATAAGGGAAGCGAAATGGAACTAATATAAACAAAATGGGGAACGAGTTGATTTAAAACAGTAGACAACAAAAACGGAATGAAACGCAATTGGATTTAAGTGAAATTTATTAATTTGAATATATATCTTTTCTGTTTTTACCAATCAATTAAAAAAGTTAAAAAAATATTTTTGTTATTAATTGACATGAGTGCAGTCACAGCAAAAATAAATGGAAGTGATTCTTAAGTAATCTTAATTACTAATCTTAGGTAATCTTAATTAGTTCTGATTTTCGCATTCTAAAGGTGTTCTTTTTCACAACTTCCAAAAACGTGATTTTTAATGAAATTTAGCTCTTTGCAAATCTATGACGGGTATTTTATTTTAAAAATAATAAAAGTTAATCGTTAACAATAGATATTTTCATATAAATTTGATATTCATAACTATGATTAAGTACTAAGCTTTAGTTATTTTAAAACAAGTTATCAACTTTAAGTTATTTGTATAAATTTTTAACTTTGAATTTCGAAAAAAGGAATTTGAAAAAATAAGGCTCGATTACTGAATGTGATTTAATGAAAGCCGAAATGCACTTTTTGTTCTTTTCACCTATATTTGTGTATAAATATATTCAGCTGAACCCCGATGGTCATAAGTTGCTTACTACTATGTATTAAATAATTTTACTTTAGAAAAAGATGCCAAAACTACTTTTATAAGATGGAAAATTTTTTTAGTAAGCTTAACTAAATTTGTCAGTTTGTTGTCTGTTACGAATTGTTAACTTATGACCAATATATCAAAAAATTTAAATATTGATCCTGCAGTTTTTGTATGCGTTAAAATTTAAATAAAAAATTCAAAATTTTGCTGGGGTGGTAATGAAATCATCTACTAATTAGTATTGGAATAGAATTTAAAGAAGTCAAACTATTAAACAAATATATATGTATTGGTGCGTAATCATAGTCCCGAACTAAAGTTGGCTTTAAACTACTTTAAAATAAAAACTTGTTATTATCTATCTTGCTATTATGGTCAGAATTTAATCCGAAATTTGAACCGGCTTTAAATGCATATCACATAAAATATACCAAATGCCTGCATACCTTTTTTTTTATAAAAAATAGTGTATATTAATTAATAAAAATTTATTAAATTAATAAAAATAATGCAAAATGCCTTATATATTGATATGATTTTCCTTTCAATATTTTGCAATTTAAACATTATTTTCACAAAAGTTTTCTCAGCAGAAAACAGCTGTTTTTAGTTTTGTTAAATTTAATAAAACCAACTTCCGTATTTTAATACTAAAGCCGACTTTAGAGATGGCACTGCTAGCTCCAAACTTTTTTTCTCAAGTTGGTATAACTGTCCTGAGAACACATGCAAAGTTGAAAGTCATTCTGTCAATTCTTTCTTTGTTTACAAGCCATTTGAAGTTGACGTGTCATTGATTTTTTTTAATATGGAAAAAATTGAATATCGTGCAGTCATTAGATTCTTTGCTTTAATGGGTTTAAAAGCAAAGGAAATTTATGAACAATTGTTAGAAGTGTATAAGGAGTCCTCACCTTCAAAACGCACCGTTCAATTTTGGGCTGGTGAATTTAAACGTGGTCGTACCAGCCTTGAAGACGATCCACGCGAAGGACGACCAAAAACTGCAACCACAGCAGAAATCATTGAGCAGGTACATAATATGGTTAGTGAAGATCCAAGTTTGACTAAGCGTGAAATTGCTAATGCCATAGGCATCTCAGACGAACGAGTACTCCATATTTTACATGAAGAATTACGTATGAAAAAACTGTTTGGAAATTTAGTGCCGCACACATTAACAATTCAACAAAAACTGGATCGAAAACAAATTTCTAAGCGTAATTTGGAGCGTTTTAAGCCGAATAAAACCGACTTCTTGTGTTGTTTTATAACTATGGATGAGACTTGAATCTACCACCATGATCCTAAATTGAAACAAGAACATTTACAGTGGACTGAAGCTGGTTGTTCAGCTCCAAAGCAGGTGAAGTTACAACGGTCAGCAAAGAAGGTTATGGCATCAGTTTTTGGGATGCAAAAGGAATTTTGTTGATTAATTATCTTCAGAAAGGTAAAACAATCAACTCTGAATATTATTGCAGCCTTTTGGATCAGCTGGATGAAAAAATTCGTGAGAAGACCTGGTTTAAAGAAGAAAAAAATTATTTTTCATCAAGACAATGCACCTGCTCACAAAAGTGTTTTGACGATGGCTAAATTTAAAGAATTAAAGTACGAATTGCTTGAACATCCACCGTATTCGCCAGATTTGGATCCCAGTGACTACTATCTCTTCAGAAATCTCAAACAATTCCTTCGTGGAAAGCATTTTTCGTCAAATGAAGAGGCCATAGCAGCCGTAGACGGTTATTTTGCAGAGCTTTCGGAAAACCATTATTAGGATGGGATACAATTATTGGAAGATCATTGGAACAAGTGTATTGAGCTTCTAGGAGATTATATTGAATAAAAAAATATATTTCGTATCAAAAACAGTATTCTTTCATTTCAAGTGCAGGAACTTTTTAACCAACCTGTATACTTACGAAAGTTCAAAACTTTTACCCTTTTCCGCCAGTTTTTGCTAAGCTGAGATTTACCAAAAACTTGTTAGAAGACATAAAACGAATAAAGCCTGTTGAAGTAGCAAAATTAAATAAATCGAATTTTAAGTAGCAGTTTATTGGACAGGGATGATTAACATATAAATCAAGCTAGCTTTAATTTAAATTTCTATATTGGGTCATTTGGAGTAAGAGATGATAGAAGGGTTAAAACACAAAAAACTAGAATCTACTTAAATTTAGTACAAACACAATGTAATTTAAAATGTAATAAACATTAAATTATCTGTATGTGGTATTATAGAGGTAAATGCTTAAAGCCAGCACATATTGAAAATTTAGAAAACTAATTATAAAAGCAAACATTAAGTTTAAACTTAAACTTGTGTAATTGGAATAATTGTAAAATACAGGCGTATAATATCTATATGAAAAGGAATAACGTAACTGAGTGACTGTCTGACGAATTCTATTACACATACAACATCACCCAGTCTAAAGCGCTGCAGAGCGGCAAAAGGGGAAACTTCCCTTTTGACAGCCTATCGAAATCCTATAATTTAAAATATACGTTCATTGAAGGGGCATGGAAAGAATGGGGGTCCAAAGCTAGAAAGTTGAAATTTGGTATGAAGGTTCTTCCACCGGTCCAGACATCAGCTAATATGTGCTTTTGGAATGGCAAAGGGGGAAAATTTCCCCCTTGCCGGCCTGCTAATGCCCTTAAAGCTAGGAAGTTTAAATTTGGTACATAGTTGCCTCCACCGGCGCAGACGTCCACTCAGAAGAGATTTTTGGAAATTCTTACGAAAACTGGAAATGGTCTACACTTTGGCGGTCTGCCAAAACCTCTGGAGCTAGAAAGATTAAAATGTCTTAAATATTATTCTCTGCCTCTGAAATTTGAAATATATGTTTAAGTTAGCCCATAATCTAACAGAAAAGAGGGAATTTTTGGACATCTATATGGGGTTGGGCAAAAAGGAGAACCTCAATCTTGTCGACTTTTGGCTAGAAGGCTGAAATTTGATATACAGGTTGTTTTTTAGGTTCGATGTTTTTTGACCGTCATTTCTGTTTGGTTGACATTTGTCAGTTTGTATTTGACAGTTGTGCAGACCAGTCGAAAACAATTTATTAAGGAGCATCTTCGGCACCACCAACCTTTTGAAGTTATTAAATTATAAAAAAAAAATAATATAAATACCCCCAGTTTTGGCGAAAAATTATTATGAGCGCTGAGTCACACTTTGACTTGGCTGGTTTTGTTAATAAACAGAATATCCAATACAGGGGAACAGTAAATCCTCGATTGACACACCAAGCGCCCTTAAACCTTTAAAATGTGTGTTCCATTGCTTATGTATTAATGCTGTAATAATATACTTTTGAACAATTTTCATCTGGGAACTCCCGCTTTTTCCGGTATTTAGCCAAGGCAACTTTTTATCTACGATAACAATGTAGAACGCTACCTGCTAGTGTGATATAATCTCATTATACTGTAGGGTATTGAAATTGTAGATTAAAAAAACTTAAGCACTATATAATGCTTAAATTTTATATTTATGTTAGTATTAATCGGCTAAAGATAATATTTAAATTATTTGACAATTTACTTAAATTAATGATATCATAGTAATTGATGAAACATAAACAAAAAATCCAAGATTTTTTTTGTGTTTTTTTTTCAGATTAAGGTCATTAAATGCCAGTCAGGCTTATATTAAAGATTTGTTTTTGTCAGTTTTCATTTTTTTGACAGGTGTGTCTTTTTTTATAGAAATTAGAAACTTTAAAAAATTTAATGCTTTTTTCTTAGTTCTATTATCCTAAACATTTTGTTTATTCCTTTTAATATTATCAATTATGCTTGACTTAATACTACTTGCTGTTATTTCCTTTTTAATTTTAAACCATAGACCCATAAATAATTGTTGGTTTGACATTGATTAATGACTACAAACTTTTATTATTTTTTTTTTGACACAGTTGAAATAAAAAACCAATTTAAATGTGCTTGTTTAATTTTAAGCCCAAAAGTTGAAGTTTAAGTGTGATGTCTTTTTTTGTGTGAACTTTTGATTAGTTTTGTATGTCAATGACTAATTTTGACACTGTAAATGGTTAAGTTAAAAAAGTTAGCAACAACATATTTCATCACTGTAAGAATAAATACCTAACAAGAAAATTGTTTCAATGCTTAAAAGAAACTGCGGTATATAATAGAGAATTTAAATCCAGGGTTGATGTAATATATTTTTCATGCCAACTTCGATGTATAAAATATATAGGTTCTTAAATTACATTATAATATGAAGCCACATATGATTATACATAAACTTTTTTACTCGGGAATATATCAAAGTTTATTCAAAATCTGAGTGTTTAGCATAAAGTAGCTTCTTTGTTAAGTGATTTGTGTTGCTTCGTATGTCGTCATTGCCATATATTTTACTCATTTGTATTTTTCTTTTGTTAACTGTCATTCTAAAGGCGTTTGATAAATATTTATATACAAATAAGTAAACATTGGATAGAAAGAAGGAATAAAACTACTACTCACTCCTTTAATGGAACGAAAGAATATAGAAAATATTGTGTCAGTATAAAACCATGTGTAATTAAAATGTTGCAACAAATGGAAAAATTCCATTGAAATTTCACTCATTGCAAAATATACAAGGAAACTGTGATAGTGTCAAATGACAAACACTTTTGAAGACTACCAAAAATCCGAAAGGCGTCTAAGATAACTAAAAATGAAAAATAATAGTAGTTTTTTTGAATTCAGATGATAGAAAAAATGTTTAATAGTATTTGCCAAGTTAAATGTAAGTAGCAATCATTATCATTATTTTTTCTTGCTTCTTTATAATGAAAGTGTCATCTTTTCTTTCTATCTTGTCGTCCTTGTTGAGATGATTTAAATGGGTATAATTTAATTTTTATGTTTTTTTTTTTTTTTTGTTTGCCCATTTTACTACAGAATAATGTTTCTTGCTTAAGCATAACATACATACATATCTATGAGACAAATATTTTCACAAGAAATATAAAATTAAATACAATATAAAACATACATTTGTCCGGGTAAATTTATTATATTATTTTTTTGAGATTTTTCTTTTGAGGAAAATAAATAATAAAAATTTTGGCCAATCAATTGTAAAATAAAACTTAATGGTTAACAACAATTTTAAATGAATTTTTACAATAAGTACTTAAGAATACCACACAACGGGGAATTTTGGGGGGAAAAAGGTAATGAATATAGGTTTTATAAATTGCGGTTTCGATAGATTAACAATGTATTTAACTATCCGGTTTCAATATACACACAGAAAATTATGTTGGTAATATTTTTTTGCAATTGCTGTTAAAAAGTTTACACTGAAATTCTGTTTACGATTAGTTAACATTGCAGTGGGGTCTTAGAAACTTGAATATATTTTTTTTTAAAGTTCCATGTTATCGGTTGTCCTTATTTCGAAAACTGGAATCAATAACAATAGTTAGTAAATACAGCTAAGTAAATGTTGCAAAATTTTAAGCATGTGGGTGCTCTGGAGGGTATGCGCAAAATTGTGTTGAAAAAAACCGGTGATCTGATTTTTATAAAAAAAAACATTTCATTTTAGCAAAAGATGTAATAACACTTAGTCGAATGTAAAAAAAAATCCTTGCTTAAAAATATAATGCTTTGCTAAATATTAGTAGACTGGAAAAAGAACCTCAAAAAATTGTGGAAAAATTTAATTTTATTTTTTTGTGTGATAATTTACAAAACTTTGTAAGATAATAAAAAATCGAGAAAAACTAAAAACATATAAAAATAATTATAAATAAAATAGAAACAAAATTTTCTCAATAACCTACTTGCTAAATATTTGTTTTATTTTCGATCACTCACCAAAAAAAGTCTGTTTGCTGTTGTTACGGGAAATTTTGATAATTTGAGCCCAGCGGTATTTTTTGCTAATCTTAGCTGCCGCTACTAAATCTTAGTAAAAATTTTGTTAAGTGGAATTTAAAATCTTTTTGCTTAAATCACCAAAAAAAATTACTAAATTCACCAAAAAAAATTACTAAATATTATTAATATTAGTACAAAATTGCAAATTTATTTTTTTTTATAGAGCATCAATTTTTTTTTTCAAAAAATGTTATAGAAAAAACTAAAAAAAAATCAAAGGCTTACAAATTTTAAAAACATAAAGGAATTAATCATTTTGTTTCAATTTGGCAATTTCTGTTTTTAAAAATATTTTAGTCAAATTTTTTTTTGCTTTTAAGGTCAAATTTTTATTGTTTTTAGGGCTGTTATTTGAAATAAAAAACTTTTTAGAGCTATTTTGAGTAGATGTGCTATTTTTAGACATGAGTCAGTAATTCACTTTTTTTTATTCTATGTAACATTTTAAGGCAATTTAAGCTTGCGGGTGTATGATTTAATAAGAAATAACATTTACTTTAATATCCACTATTTATTAGTAAATTGTTTTTGCTAATTTTAGCAAGTCGGTTTTCAAAAATGATTTCTGAAATTAGCAACAAAAAATTGTAAATACTCTGAAAAAAATTCTGTAATTTGTAAAATTTAAATAGCAAAACGACTTGTTAAATAATATTTTTTTTACTAAAAATAAGTACAAAAATAGTAAGGTGGTATTGAAAAATTTATTTCTGAGTGTATTTATAAATATTTTGTTTATAAATACACATTTAGACTTTGTCTTTATTAAATATAAATATGTACTTTATTATGTGTATAATTTAAATAATAAACAACCACTTAAACAAATCTTAGCTAACACAATATTATTTTATACCCTTTACCACAGGTGGAAGGGTATATATATTCTGGGTCCTTATAAAGAGCGAAGTTGATTTAACGATGTCCGTCTGTCCGTCTGTTCGTCTGTGTGTTGAAATGGGTTTTCCCAAGACTCCAGACATGATGAGGACTTGATTGTTATATATTTCTGTTACATGTGATCCATTTCTGTTTGCTATTGAAAATCAGCCAGATCGGTTGATAAATGGCTGAGATATTAGCAAAAAACCACAACTACCTCTAATTTTTTCCGTAAAATCCCTTTGTTTGTATGTGTATGTTGAATATTACGTATAACAAACACATACAATAATTGAAATTCTTTTCTTTCACCTTTTCACCTTTTATACACAAACAACAAACCAATACAAAGATTTCTCATTTAAATAAAAACCAAACAAATCTCTAATGAACGAAAACTTTTTATATACCTTTATTAACGATGATTTTATATGAGCTTCAGTGGTTCAGTTGTCTAAACGCTATGTCACAAATACTAAGGCGCGGGTTCGATATCTACCCCCGTCAATTCAACTTTTTTTGTACAATTTTTTTTTTATATTTTCTTCAGAATTTTTTTTTGTTTTTTTTTTTTAACATTAAATAATTAATTTAAATAAAATTTTAAATTAATGATTCAATAATCCATAAATAGGCTAAAAACATCAACATTTTTATAAAAACCCTCTGATACAAACGGTTTTATTTATATTTTTGCTCCGATTTAAAAGAGTTTATAAAAAGATTTTTAGACCATTTTTCATAATATATAAGAATATTATGAAAATTGTATACATAATTCCCTTTTGAGTGCAACTATTTTAGGTCATAACTTAAAAATATTTTTTAATAAAAAAGCAAAATAAAGTCCCAAATGCAAATGTAGAAATAAAACACATGCAGTTCTAGTGATTTATTTTATCTTCTTGTACAAAAATATTTTTTTGGTCGAAAATAGTTTTTTTACAACTAAAAAGATTTCTGAAAAAAATAATAAGACAACACTGATTGGCATTATGTTTGTGGTTGTTGTTCTTTTTTCATTTCATTTCATTTTATTTTTAAACTTTTTCTTTCGCCTCTTCACCTTTTATACACAAACAACAAACACATACAAGATTTACCTAAAAACCAAACATGTTAGTTTTGAACGAAAACTGTTTATGTGCTGCAATGGCTCAGTGGTCTAAGCGCTTTGTCATAAATATTTTTTTTCTTTCAACTTTTTTTGTACAATTTTTTTTTTTTTACATTTTATTAAGACTTTTTTATTTGTTTTTTTTTTATTTTTTTTTTTAACATAACAAATACGTACAGCACAGTTGACAACGATTTCGGTCAGTTTTTCTGTACATTTAGTATAACATATTTGCTAAAAAACTCGCAAATATCGGTTCAGATACAAAAAAGTTATGCCCAAAACATAAATCTTCCCGAGTCCAAGTTTTATCAACAAACTAAATGGTTAATTTCCTCTTAAAGGCGTCCGTATATAAGTATGTCCATTATATATATGTCTATTAGACCGTACCACCTTACAGGCAAAAAAAGTTCACCGTACACCCTCAAATATAAAGTATTTTAACAAGAAAATTTCGAAAATATTTATTTTTTTTTTGGCCGAACGTAGGGGTCGCCATTTTATATTTTTCATTATATCTTTGTTATTTACCGTCCGATCTTAAAGTGTTGTATATCAATGTTTCTTGTCTCGCGGAGGCTGATGTTTTCCTCGAAGGAGCCATTGACCTCAAGTAACCCGTTCTAGTATTAACCCACCAGATCTCAGTTGCTACCACCCTAATATTTTAAAATGAAAGCTCGCAAAAAAGCAATAAACTTTTGCTAGTAAAGAATTCCAATAATTCCAGCGGAACTATTATTTTATTATTTTTTTTTAATTTGTTATGTTGCCGAATGTAGGGCATTTTTATTTTTTTGTCATATCTTCTGTATTTACAGTCGGATCTTAAAGGGTTATATATCAATGTTTTTGTCGCAATGATACCAAGCACCCTTTTATACTACTTAAGGGGTAACACCTATGTACATTAGTGGTGGTAGCAACTGAGATCTGGTGGGTTAATACTAGAACGGGTTACTTGAGGTCAATGGCTCCTTCGAGAAAAACATCGGCCTCCGCGAGACAAAAAACATTGATATACAACACTTTAAGATCGGACGGTAAATGGCAGAGATATAACGAAAAATATAAAATGGCAACCCCTACGTTCGGCCAAAAAAAAAAAAAAAAATTTTCGAAATTTTCTTGTTAAAATACTTTATATTAGAGGGTGCACGGTGAACTTTTTTTTTAAGGTACGGTCTAATGTCCATATATAAACTTCAGTTTTTTCCCAACCATGGTGAAGGGTAATAAGATTCGGCATAGCCGAATTTAGCCGCTCTTACTTGTTTTTCTATATTCCAATTTTCTAGATACACACATTTTTGTCGTCCTTTTATTTTCTGTATGCATGCATAAAAGATAGTTACAACAATCTTCCACGGTTGTATTTTTTATGTATTGAAAGAGTTGTATTTTTAGTGTTATTTTTTGTATGTACTACAATTAGATAAGCTGCGACATCTATCTCTTTTCTTTTTATTGTTGTCCTCACTATTAATGTGTTAATCAGTACAATTTTGCTAGAAATTAGTTTAAAGTTAGTTTATTGTTGAAATAGTTAAATAAAGTTTTTGTTGAAAACACAATTTTAGCAATAAAATTGCTGAAAACTAGTAGACTTGATATACAACCCCTTTAACTAATTCTTCTATTAACTTATTGTTTGAGTGTGAGCGAGATAGAGCAAAACGGACAAAATGTTTGCCTTCTGAAAAAGAACACGGAGTGTTCCCCATTTGGTAGAAAACTTGCCCCTAATGTAATACTTCTAAGCAATACGAAAGTGAATTACTCTGGAAGAATTGCTAGATTTTGTATGGAAGACAAAAAACAGAATTCCAAAATATCGCATGTATATCATTTGAAAGGTAAAAAAAAGATATCTCAAATACATCTCAAGAAGACAAACATAGGTTTTTTTATATACATATTTTCCAATATATTATTAAAAAAAAATAATTTAAAGAAAATCGTTAATCTTATTCTACAAAATTGACCTATCCCTAGGGATATGGATTTTATTGACCAAATTTTTGACAGCTTAGTTTCTAAAAAAATAGGGGGTTTCATGAATATTTGCAATATATTTTTAGCGAATGCATTTTTATTTTTACTTACCTTAACATTTCCAATTTAATATACATACATAAATTATGCAGAAATCTTGTCGTTTGTGATTCTTCTTTTAAAATTTCCTTTATAGCAAATATTTTCTTATTTTTTTCAAATGACTCATTTTGACATTATTTTTCCCATTATCGCCGATATATTTTGCAACTATGTAATAAAGAGAGGATATGTTTAAAATACTACTTGATTATTATCATCTAAATGAAAAATAGAAGATATTGCCGTAATATTTTCAAGGTTATTTTTCTTTCAAATGTTTATTGGGATGGTTTTTAAAAGTATGTGTAAAATTAACAAATTTCTTCCTAACAAAATTATTTTGAGTAAAGCTTTTCTCCTGTAACAGAAAACATTATATACCTTTATTTAATTAAAAGGGTAATTAAAAGTAATGAAAAATAGTTAAAATTTAAAGTGGGTCATACCGACTGAATGATACTCTACCGCAAGTATGATTTATGCCAAATATAGTGAAGTGGTCTATAATCCGGGAAAGATCGTGATATTTTCGGTGAGCAGGGCGGAAAATTGATGAGCAGAGCGGAAAATTTCGAGACAAATCTAAACGAAATTGCCGAAAAAGTTAATTTTAGCAAATATCTAAAACCATTTAAGCGACCTAAACTTAGATTAAAGTTCATTTAAGCGAATACTGGCGGGCAGGATTTGATTATAATATGGTGAGTAAGCATCATATTTATGATCATTTGGACCAAAATATGATTTCGAAACCCTAATTATAACAATGCTTGTCTTAATATTAAGCAAAAGCATACAAATTAGGCCACCTCGAGGGTAAAAACCTTTCTCTGCTTTTAACTTCTTTAATTATTGGCCGATTTCAATTATTATATACACAATGAAATGGTCGGTTGTGGTAAGCGAAATTTTTGGTGTTGCAGCTGAAAACCAATTAAGACATGAGTAATTTGACTGTGACAATTTTGGCAACAACTTCGGTTGTCAGCACGAATCTGGTTTGTGGGTATAGAAAGTTATCCTGGGTAGATTTAACGATGTTCGTCCATGTCTCCATGAGCGCCTCGGTAGGCTAGTTGTTAGCGTGCTAGCTTATCAATGCCGGGGTCGTGGGTTCGATTCCCACCAGAGGCTCTGGGTTGTTTTCGCTACAACGAGCCGATAGCCTTTGCTGCTAGTGCTCGGTTAGGAATAGAGTATTCAAAAACCGAAACCGAAAACCGGTCAACCGGTTTCTTTATTTTTAAAAACCGATCGGTTTCAAATATTTTGTAAATTCGAAGAAAACCGAAAACCGGTCTTTTTTATTCGGTCAACCGGTTTTTTTAATTACATCACCAACTAGGTTACTTGGTCTCTTTTATTTTTTCCGAAGACTTATAATCGTTTGTTTGGTTATGAAGATTTAGATGTAAGTCTGATAGATTCCGATCAAGACTTAACTTTGGATATTCCAAATTCAAATAGTTTAATTTCTGATCTAAATAACACAACAAATAGTATTCAAAATCCTAAACAAAATCATTCATCTTATATGATGATTTCATATACCTTGATAAATGCGACAAAAGAACTGAAAAGTTGGAAAATTTATAACAATTATATAAATTTTCCAACTTTTCAGTTGACTATTTGTCCAAAATCTACTATTAGTAAAAGAGTATTTTCCACTTCTAGCTTTATCAAAAGCAAACAAAAAAATCATCTTAAAACGAAACATTTAAATTGCATATTATTTTAGAAGTGAAAAATAGATTTTCTTTTTACATATTTAAAATGTAATATTAAAAAACTTATTTAATGCCAAACGTTTTAAACGTTCAAATTACTAACGTACCTAATTTTACCCAATTTACAAACTTAATTAATCTCTATTCATTTGATATGAATATAGTTTTATAATATTAATTTTTAAGATATTATATTAAAAAATATTAAAAGCAATGAATGAAATGTTGAAATGCAATACAATAAAAAAATTATTTTTTTTTTCAAAGAATGTATTTTTTTATTTTTATTACTTTATATATTAAATTTATGTTTTTCTTACATAATTAACAAATTATATAAGCTTTTTATCGAAATGAAAAAAACCAGTTGACCGGTTTTTTCTGCAAAAACCGAAACCGAAACCGGTTTTTTTAAAATTCTATTTTTCGAAGAAAACCGAAACCGGTTTTTCAAAAGGCCGGTTTTTTGAATACTCTAGTTAGGAATTTAGGATATAATTTAAATAATATATAATTATTAATCTAAAAGTTTTGTTATTAAGATAGTAGCTTTAATTAACCACATATTAAGATAGTAGCTTTAATTAACCACATGAAGATTAAAAAAAAAAACAATTTCGATTTCGTTCCCCTATCGAGTGTTTCGCGTCCACTCATTATGTCGAGTGTTTCGCGTCCGCTTATTCTCCGTTTAATTTTGTTCCTCTTGCCTACTGTTTAAATTACATACGTTCCCCTTGCCTTTTTTCAATTTTACTCGTTCCCCGTTTCATGGTAATTCATTCTCCCGTATATTGTTTCAATTCCACTCGTTCACTGTTTACTTCCTTTCCCTTGCCTAGTGTTACAATTCCACGAGTTCCCCATTCTATTATTAAGCCATTATGATGCCTTTTACCAAATCGGTTTGGGCAATTTGTTTAGAGGGAGACTGTTCCCTTTCGAACCTCCATTTTTCATTTCAAGTTTCTAGCCAAGGGGCTTTTGGCCGACTTTTTAAATTTCAGGTTCCAAAGTTAAGAGGTACACTTTTTCACCTTTTTAACTATTTTACCCCTTCCTGTTAGAATTTACATTAATTAGCACACACTCTAAGAAACACATAGCTAGTCCATACTTCAAGAAATACATATTTCGAATTTCGGGGCTAAATTAACTCAAAATGTCGGGATTCTAAGAGGATCGGTATACTTAAAGGTGTGTCTAGGTCCAATATTTTTGGGTTGTTACATAGATCAGCACAAACTCATTATAAGCGGTGTAGGGTATACAGATTCTGAACCTTTGACGCAATTAGCCACTAATTAATGAATACATAGTCGTCATTTAAGGAAAACCATAACACAAAACTCATACACACATATTCAAAGAGATGGACAAGATATATTAAATGCCTGTCATATAAATGTAAGAATTCAAATTGTCCAATGAATCATGTCATTACGATGTTGATGTATAAGTGTTATCAATTTCATAGGAATTTCATTACTCATACGTCTAACAATCGTTTTGGACATGCATATAATAGGAAGTGATTTTAATTATTTTTCTTCTTCTTTATGCCTCGTTTTTATCCAAGAATTTAATTAATTTTTTGTTTACATTATCGTATGTATCGTATTTGTGTGAGTTATATTACAGCGTAGATATGTACATAAATATTTCATAAATTTAACATTTTTTCTTTAATAACATTTTCATCAACTTTTATATAATTTATTCAAAATAAGTCGAAAATTTGTGTTTTCTTTTTTATATAAAGTTTTTGTTAAATAAAAAAACTAAATTTTAGTTATTACACTGTGTAACATAATGCAATAGTAAAGTTGGTAACGCTATTTGTCGATACCCTCAAATTTCGAATCCGAAGATATATAAAAATATATTGAACAATGCGTGAACTTATATGTTTACCCCCTAATTATCATATACAGTACAATGTAAACAGAGAAAACAAATTGGTGCTGACAACCGAATTTGTAGCCAATCGAATGATTCGGTTGTGATAATCGAATTTTTCAGTTGTGATAATAGAAAACAAATTCACTCTCTCAACAGAATTTCGGTTGCCTCTGGGTGTATGATCATGTATGCTTACGTATATATCGATTTTCACATAGGGTGTCGTAATCAGAAGTCTGCATTATATTGTATTAACGCTGTGCCCTCATGTATTTTTGAAAGCGTTACATAGTGTTTTTTTTTTTAAGCTATGTAGTTTTTTTATGTATTGTTTAGATGTTCTGTTTGATATTGTCCCATATAGTTTTGATATTTTAGCAACAATGACAACGGAAGGACAATGACAGTATAACAAATACAAAGCTAATGAATAAAAAAAAGACTTACAGAGATATTAATAGCTGTTACTATAAAATATTTATTCGACAGGAAACGATAAAGAATTGAAGACAAAAAAAAAACTAATTAAAAAAGTTAACACAATATGGATCAGAAATTACATTTACTGTAAAAGGTAATTTTTATTTTAATTAAATTGTTAAAAAAAACAATTTTTTTTATACGAATATTTCGATAACTGAAGTTAAAGAAGTAGCATCTGTATTTACCCAATAAACATCAAAAAACCTTAAATTCAAGTGTTCTAAATTTTGCTTGAATTACAGTAGAATTAATACAGTTTTTAAAAGTCATATTCAAGTTTAGTTATGTTTGATAGTATTTGGGAGATTTGTCATTGACAAGAATAAAGAATATATTTTTATAATTTGTTTAATATTAACAAAAAGAAATACAAATTGGTTGTAATATCCCTGTGGGATAAAAGGGTTCAGTTAGGAAATGGCACATGTCCCTTGATATGTAAAAACTGGACCAGTTTCGAAATAACATACCACGTGATAGGTGAAAAGAGGACCGGTTCCTAAATTACCTACCACGTGACCGGTTCAGAACTCATGACGTTCTTTTGCTTTGTTTATGTGATATATTCTATGGGGCTAATTGTGTGACATGTTCTTTTAGATCAGTCCTGTGACGTGTCACAAAGGGCAATTAACCCTCTTCTAGGACAAGCCCATGTTAAAGTGACCGGTCTTTTTTTATATAAAAAACCGGTTTCTATCAAAATGAACCTTTGACGCAATTAGCCACTAATTAATGAATACATAGTCGTCATTTAAGGAAAACCATAACACAAAACTCATACACACATATTCAAAGAGATGGACAAGATATATTAAATGCCTGTCATATAAATGTAAGAATTCAAATTGTCCAATGAATCATGTCATTACGATGTTGATGTATAAGTGTTATCAATTTCATAGGAATTTCATTACTCATACGTCTAACAATCGTTTTGGACATGCATATAATAGGAAGTGATTTTAATTATTTTTCTTCTTCTTTATGCCTCGTTTTTATCCAAGAATTTAATTAATTTTTTGTTTACATTATCGTATGTATCGTATTTGTGTGAGTTATATTACAGCGTAGATATGTACATAAATATTTCATAAATTTAACATTTTTTCTTTAATAACATTTTCATCAACTTTTATATAATTTATTCAAAATAAGTCGAAAATTTGTGTTTTCTTTTTTATATAAAGTTTTTGTTAAATAAAAAAACTAAATTTTAGTTATTACACTGTGTAACATAATGCAATAGTAAAGTTGGTAACGCTATTTGTCGATACCCTCAAATTTCGAATCCGAAGATATATAAAAATATATTGAACAATGCGTGAACTTATATGTTTACCCCCTAATTATCATATACAGTACAATGTAAACAGAGAAAACAAATTGGTGCTGACAACCGAATTTGTAGCCAATCGAATGATTCGGTTGTGATAATCGAATTTTTCAGTTGTGATAATAGAAAACAAATTCACTCTCTCAACAGAATTTCGGTTGCCTCTGGGTGTATGATCATGTATGCTTACGTATATATCGATTTTCACATAGGGTGTCGTAATCAGAAGTCTGCATTATATTGTATTAACGCTGTGCCCTCATGTATTTTTGAAAGCGTTACATAGTGTTTTTTTTTTTAAGCTATGTAGTTTTTTTATGTATTGTTTAGATGTTCTGTTTGATATTGTCCCATATAGTTTTGATATTTTAGCAACAATGACAACGGAAGGACAATGACAGTATAACAAATACAAAGCTAATGAATAAAAAAAAGACTTACAGAGATATTAATAGCTGTTACTATAAAATATTTATTCGACAGGAAACGATAAAGAATTGAAGACAAAAAAAAAACTAATTAAAAAAGTTAACACAATATGGATCAGAAATTACATTTACTGTAAAAGGTAATTTTTATTTTAATTAAATTGTTAAAAAAAACAATTTTTTTTATACGAATATTTCGATAACTGAAGTTAAAGAAGTAGCATCTGTATTTACCCAATAAACATCAAAAAACCTTAAATTCAAGTGTTCTAAATTTTGCTTGAATTACAGTAGAATTAATACAGTTTTTAAAAGTCATATTCAAGTTTAGTTATGTTTGATAGTATTTGGGAGATTTGTCATTGACAAGAATAAAGAATATATTTTTATAATTTGTTTAATATTAACAAAAAGAAATACAAATTGGTTGTAATATCCCTGTGGGATAAAAGGGTTCAGTTAGGAAATGGCACATGTCCCTTGATATGTAAAAACTGGACCAGTTTCGAAATAACATACCACGTGATAGGTGAAAAGAGGACCGGTTCCTAAATTACCTACCACGTGACCGGTTCAGAACTCATGACGTTCTTTTGCTTTGTTTATGTGATATATTCTATGGGGCTAATTGTGTGACATGTTCTTTTAGATCAGTCCTGTGACGTGTCACAAAGGGCAATTAACCCTCTTCTAGGACAAGCCCATGTTAAAGTGACCGGTCTTTTTTTATATAAAAAACCGGTTTCTATCAAAATGAACCGGTCACGTGACGTGTCCTGTGATATGTCCTTTTCCCTCGGGGTTAGTTTTTTTGATTAAATGAATGGTAAGTAAAAACAAATCGTGCAAATAATTTAATGTACTTAATTAATAAGCATATTTTCTTATTATCTTACAGGCATAAGAAAAATCATAAATCTAATCTACCATCAATCTCATCTACACTTACTTCAAAACTCCTGTTTTCCATTGACGTATTTCTGGTTTACATGTAATAAATCCACGCTTGTTCTTCATCATATTGCAATTCATCTCTAATATTTCCAGATATTTATTCAAAAAACATCTTATTAATATTTGTTTTTATATTTTTTAAAAACAATAAAAATTCATTTTTACCATCAAATTTTTTAAATAGATTTGTGGAATTGATTTAGTCTACATTTTAGGTTTGAATTATATATTAAAATAATATTTAAATTCAAGTTTTTATAAAATGTTTGACCCTTGAATAAACTGAAATTCAAGGCTTGAACTAAAGCATATTTACACTGTTATGTTCTACTGCAACATGGAGTATACTATTGAATTACAGTGTAATAAAAGTATAAATCAAGGCTTGAAATTGGAAATTCGACTGGAATTACACTTGATTTTTACTTGAATTTCAGCAAAATTGCTTTATGTGTAGTAGGAGGTATAAGATTAAGTGGTGTTCTTTGCTCCTTTTCACTTTTTAAGTAAACACCATAAGTAAGCTTATCTCAAACTAATTACACTCGCAAAAATAAGTTAGTCAAAAGAATCTATAATAATACTCTCAGGAAACAGTTTCGTGGTGACAGTCGAATGTAATGAATGATCTTCGTATATGGTAGGTGGATTCTTAGAACACAATACGCTATGGCGTATTGCGATAGGGTGATAACCCTGGCGTATCTTGTATAACCCATAATCTTAAAATGGAAACGAGTTACTTTTATTGTTACTTTTTATGAGAAATCGACCGATGATTAAATCAGAGACATAACAAGAAGCATGTGGTTTGATTGATTTAAAACCATCAACGAATATTTTTCATTGAATATATTCAGCACTTAAATGCAAACGAATGTTTATTCCGGTGTTAATGCGTATGAACGTTTTGCAATCCGCAGTTGCAATAATTTCATTCATAACCGTTCAGTTCAATTATGATAATTTTGATGTAGAATAAATGAAAAATAGCGAAAATTGAGCGCGTATGAGTTATTTCATAATTAAAACCAAATAATTTAATAACAATAAAAACGGGATTTCAACTATTAAATTTTATAGAAATACATTTCATAAATGCTATAATGTACATTTCTATTATAAAATTTTAAGGTTTTTTTTTTTAATTTTTTTAAAAATAATTCTATTTTTTTATACATATGTATACTTTTTATTAAAAAAAAAAACATAAATAAAGAAAAAATTTAAATTCATATTTCATTGTATGTATATTCATAAATAACCAAAATCTAACTAATGCTTTGTGTGCATTTCAATGCACGGTTTCTCAAAAATGTGAAGTTCAAATGTTCGATGATGTTCAACATGATGCTGAGTTTATTCAACGTTGAGTTTTGTTGAGTGATTAAATGTGAATAAAACATGTTCGACAGAAGGTTCAAACTGATCCGAATTACGCGTTCATAAAAATTATGCTGATTTTATTCAACAGGAAGTTTCGTCGAGTAATTTAATATGAATAAGAAATTTAAAGAATAATTAAATTAAGAAAAAATTTGATTTTGCGGTTCTCTGTTTGTATGTAAAAAGTAGGACCGAGTATTCAAAAGAATCGATATTTTACAACTCCTTTTGTATACAGGGTGATTCATTCATGACCAGCCGAATTTCACCAGCGTATTCCTTGGCTCATTTCATAAAAATATGTGCAAGTGTGCGAAATGGCAGCGGGTTCAAAATTTTCGGATTGGTGGTCGGAGGGCAGTAGGGTAAAATTGCTAACTTCTGAACTATTGGTCGGATTATTTTGTTTTTAGGCTCATTGTAAAGGTCTTTGGGAGACCTTTCAGAATCAATAAAGAAAAAAAATGAAAACAAGTAAAATCGCCGAGATACAGAACATTAGAAAAAAATTGGAAAAAGGTATAAGAACGTGCATAAGCTAAATTTTTTCAGCCATATGGCAGGTAACTTATGTTTTTTTTCTCTTAACCGTTTCAGGACCATAAGCTTCTGGGGACTTTCCCTTTATCATTTCGATATGAAATAAGCTTGTCTAAGTCCAACTAAAGCAAAACCATTCAAAAATGTGAAAAAAATATTTTTCGTATACGAGTTTTTTTATGGGACACATGTGTCCCTGTGTTCCTTAAGGGAGCCAAAATGTCTTTTTTATTATACATAGGGTTTTCAATAAAAGTTACATTTTTAATGCTATAATACGCTTTTAATAAAAATTTATGTTTAATTTTGCGATAAATTATGGTTAACTATGATGTTCTGCGAAATAATTGCGCTTAGTAGTAAAACATAGATGCACATTGCATTCATTACAATAGTTATTAGTGCGATTTTCTACATTAATGTTTGCGCATTGAACACATCTCTTTCTTACGTTGGCTTTGAGCATAGAGTGCGAAGAAGCTGGTCTGTTGCTGACAGTGATTTTTGATGACTGGAATATTGGAAATTCTCTGTGACGCGAAGAATAGCCAGCGATTAAATTTCTGGCCACCAAACGTCCAAGCTCAAGGGAGTTAAGTTGAGTCCCTTCAACAAAATTTCTTGCTTTACATTCGGTGTAAATAACGTAGGAATTGTTTACGCTTATATCAAGTAAGTCAAAAAATAACCGGATGTAATATTTTAATTTCGATTTGCGGTCTAGTTCATAAAAGGACTTGCACTGATCCATTTAATGTACTCCAGCCATATTTTTGTTGTAATGCATAATAGCTTTCGGGCATTTTACGTTGATTTTCTTAGCACTACTAGCTATGCGACGTCTGACGGTATCTGTCTCCACTGGCGAAAGAAAATTTGTGAGAAGAGTCACAGCTCTCTTGTTCATCCACTTCACAAAGGATATGCCCTTAAAGCTTGATGTGTAAATGTCTCCTCGCTTCATATTCTTACCGAGAGGAACATTTTTTGAAATATTTTTTCGGACTTTATTTGGGGTTTTTTCAACTCATATTGCAACGAGGCGAGTTGAAGAAGTTATCAATGTAGACCTCGTAGCCCAAACCTGTGAGTCTTTCTGTCAACTGAAGCACGACTGATTCCCCAAGTCCATATTCAGTTCCATATATTTTTCTTCCTGTGTATGATCAAATTCAAAAACATATCCGGAAGCAGAGTCACATTTACACCACATCTTAAATCCCTATTTTATTGGCTTGTTCTTCATATACTGTTTCATAGCATTATGACTTTTGAATTTGATCATGTGTTCATCGACAACCTGTTTGTATGTGTTGTTCATTGCATTTTGAAATGCTTTGTTGAAATGACTTATGACAGGTCTGATCTAAAAAGCCCGATCATTCCTGTTTCCTTCTTCATCGTTTTGCTGAAGTGCAAATTTTGACGGATATCTTCAAATCTTTTTCTTGTCATTGCATTACTTATGAAGGGCAATATTTCTTCTTCATTCAGTTTAAAAAATCTACGACGCTTGAAATCCATTCTTCAAAAAAAATGTTGTTATGAACTTACCAAAATGAATCAGCAAATCAAAGAACAAAAATGTTTCTCTCAAATATCACTTTTTTAACAATTAGAAAACACGACCACTTCTCGCAGCGTAAAGTAAGTAAATAGAATACAAATTCTAGGAATTCAGTCACCTGATAAAGTTTACAAACTTAATGGGAAAGTCCCTTTTTAGTTTTTTTAATATGCCAACTCTCACCACTATTAGCAGTTACATTCAAATTCATCAAAAAAAATAAAGCTATTTTTTTCTTGAAAATATCTCAAAACCGAATTTCAATTTGTAGAATATTGTTAAATTAAACAAAACTTTTTAATTTGAAAGAAAGAGAAAATTTCGTCTATGATTAGAGCAGTTTAAATATCCCGTTTACGGTTTGTGCAAAACTTGCTTTTAAGCTCTTAAAAAAAACATTTATAAAATTTTTTTTTAACACAAATTTTTTTATAAATTTTAAAAACCCATTATTTAACTTTGCATTAAGCTAAAAATATCAATACTTTTAGTATTAGTTTATTTTAACGCATATTTTTCTTTTTGGGCTAAAAGATAGCTCTACCTCTTAACTTTCCAAAATGCCAGAGGTCTTACCGTTCCAAAGTTATGACCATTTGACTGAAATGTAAACATATATTTTCTTTTGTTTTTGGAAGCGAAATAAAAGCACATTCATTTGTTTTTGTAAATTAAAATTAACAACAAATTTTTGCATTTTAATCAATGGTCATAACAATATTTTATTTATTTAGCTGAATAAATAAAATATTAATATTGAAAAAAGATCAAATAAAGTTATATAATTATCAATGGTCATAACTTTGAAACGGTAAGACTTACGGGCTTCCTTTAGGGCATTTTGGAAATGTAAGAGGTAGGGCTATCTTTTAAAAAAACATAAGTTACCTGCCATCTGGATGAGCAAATTGAGGTTATGTGCACGTTCTAATGTCTTTTTTTCCCAAGCTCTGTATCTCAGCGATTTCACTTTTTTTAATTATTTCTCTATTGGTTCTGAAAGGTCTCCCAAAGACCTTTCCAACAAGCCCAACAACAAAATAATCTGACCACTGGTTAGCAATTTTAAC
>OX456524.1:101849481-101944481 GCA_949748255.1 Eustalomyia histrio | reverse complement strand
GAAACTATTTATTTTATTTCATATGTTAAAAATTTTATTTCATAAATTAATATAATAATAACTGAAATCAAATTAATATATGTGAAATTAAATTGATAGCATCTGAATTGATTTAATAAATTCTGAAATTAATTGATGAATCTGAAATTAAATTGAAAATTTCTTTAATTATTATTTTCTAAAACTATAGTGATAATTTCTGCAAATAATTAATAATTTCTGATATTAAATTCGAAATGTTGTAATGGTGTATAAATAAATTATATATTAAGCCTGTTTTCTCGAATTTTATATAAATATTCCATACAAATATAAGTAGATATAGGCTTGCTAAGTAGTTAAAGATATAGCTACTTAAAAATTAAGAATGCTGCCAAATCTTAAAAATGATTGGCTTTTCTGTTTTAAATGTAAACAAAAATATTTGCATTAAAAATATTTAAAATTTTTGTATTTTTAATTTGATAAAATATTAAAAACAGGTAAGGGCGCTATATTCGGCTATGCACCATAGTTAGGAAAAAACTAAGGTTTATATATGGACATTTATGGAATGGACAGATTTATATACGGACGTCTTTAAGAGGAAATTAACCATTTAGTTTGGTGATTAAACTTGGACTCGAAAATAGGTATTTAAAAAAAATTATGTTTTGGTCATAACTTTTTTGTATCTGAACCGATATTTGCGAGTTTTTCAGAAAATATGTTCTACTAAAGATTTTCGATCTTTTGATAAATAAGACGTATCTATAGGTCATATTGCAGCTCTAAAATTTAAGTTTTTACAAAAATTTTAATGTTTTTAGTCCATTTATATATAAATTAATTTATTTTAGGCCACGCTCAATTTACGGATACCGCCCACTTTTGGTTAGATGTTGTGTATTGCTAACCAAGATGCTTGCACCTTATTTGGAAACTTTTCCTCTCTCCGTTCTCGAAATATGCAGGAAAACTGACCGACGTTGTATGGTCAACTGTGCTGTACGTATTTGTTATGTTAAAAAAAAAAAAAACAAAAAATAAAGTTTAAGAAAATATAAAAAAAATGTACAATAAAAGTTGAATAGACGGGGATCGAAAATTACCATTTGTGAGAAAGCGCTTAGACAACTGAGCCATTGAAGGACATACGCAATCATCGTTAATAGAAGTTAATAAACAGTTTTCGTTTAAATAGATTTGTTTAGTTTTTAAATGGCAAATCTATGTGTTTGTTGTTTGTGTATAAAACTTGAAGAGGCAAAAGAAAAGAAGTTCAACAAATGGATGTGTGTGTTATGTGTAAAATTCAACATACATATCAATAAAAAAAACCGGAGATAGTCGTGGTTTTTTTGCTCATATCTCAACCATTTATCATCAGATCTGGCTGAATTTTAATTGCAAACAGAAATGGATAACATGTGACAGAAATATATATCAAGTAAGTCCTCATCATGTCTGGGGTCTTCGGAAAATCATTCCAACAAACAGACGGACATCGTTAAATCAACTTCGCTCTTCATAAGGACCCAGAATATATTCAATATTCCTTATCGAGCTCGATAAAGAATATTGAATGAATAGAGAAGATCGAAAAACTAAAATAATGACCCAGAATATATATAGTTTATAGGGTCTAAGATCAATATTGTAGAAATTACAAACGGAATGACAAACTTATGTATACCCTTTTTCACCACCTGTGATGAAGGGTATAACAACAAAAGCTTACACATTAATTATGTGTTTGTAAGTAAAGGTAGAACAGAACAAACAATACAATTGCTCTATTTCGCTTTCCCGCGAAGTCCATATATGAAAACAGCTTTCGTTCAAAGGCGGCCGCAAATGTTCAAATTGTGTTTGTTTACAAAAAATAAAGAAAAGTCAGGTAAGTAGGTATAGTCGTTTTCTTTACAAGTATATATACTTATATATATATAAATCGAAAAAAACCAAACCTATTATATATTTTTTTATAAAATGTATTTTATATTTATAATGGCTTAAATACAACATATGTACATATTAACTTAACTTGTACAGGTTGGTTGAAAAGTTCCTGCCCTCACCAAGAGATGGCACTGCTAGCTCCAAACTTTTTTTCTCAAGTTGGTATAACTGTCCTGAGAACACATGCAAAGTTGCAAGTCATTCTGTCAATTCTTTCTTTGTTTACAAGCCATTTGAAGTTGACGTGTCATTGGTTTTTTTTAATATGGAAAAATTTTATATCGTGCAGTCATTAGATTCTTTGTTTTAATGGGTTTAAAAGCAAAGGAAATTTATGAACAATTGTTAAAAGTGTATAAGGAGTCCTCACCTTCAAAACGCACCGTTGAGTTTTGGGCTGGTGAATTAAAACGTGGTCGTACCAGCCTTGAAGACAATCCACGCGAAGGACGGCCAAAAACTGCAACCACAGCAGAAATCATTGAGCAGGTACATAATATGGTTAGTGAAGATCCAAGTTTGACTAAGCGTAAAAATTGCTTATGCCATAGGCATCTCAGACGAACGAGTACTCCATATTTTACATGAAGAATTACGTATAAAAAAACTGTTTGGAAAGTTAGTGCCGCACACATTAACAATTCAACAAAAACTGGATCGAAACAAATTTCTCAGCGTAATTTGGAGCGTTTTAAGCCGAATAAAACCGACTTCTTGCGTCGTTTTATAACTATGGATGAGACTTGGATCTACCACCATGATCCTAAATTGAAACAGGAACGTTTACAGTGGACTGAAGCTGGTTGTTCAGCTGCAAAGCAGGTGAAGTCACAACGATCAGTAAAGAAGGTTATGGCATCAGTTTTTTGGGATGCAAAAGGAATTTTGTTGATTGATTATCTTCAGAAAGGTAAAACAATCAACTCTGAATATTATTGCAGCCTTTTGGATCAGATGGATGAAAAAATTCGTGAGAAAAGACCTGGTTTAAAGAAGAAAAAAATCATTTTTCATCAAGACAATGCACCTGCTCACAAAAGTGTTTTGACGATGGCTAAATTCAAAGAATTAAAGTACGAATTGTTGTATTCACCAGATTTGGCTCACAGTGACTACTATCTCTTCAGAAATCTCAAACAATTTCTTCGTGGAAAGCATTTTTCGTCGAATGAAGAGGCCATAGCAGCCGTAGACGGTTATTTTGCAGAGCTTCCGGAAAACCATTATAAGGATGGAATAAAATTATTGGAAGATCATTGGAACAAGTGTATTGAGCTTCTAGGAGATTATATTGAATAAAAAAAAATATTTCGTAACAAAAACAGTATTCTTTCATTTCGAGCGCAGGAACTTTTCAACCAACCTGTAGATTAATTCATTCAAAGTTCCAATTCAAAATGGTATTGGAAAAATCCCATTATCAAGTCAAAATCATTAAAAAACAAAATATTAAAATCAAAATCTATATTTTATTATATTTAAATTTTTTTTCTATTAGTTTTATATTTGCTTTTAATTTGAATTGATTTTTGATACCAATTTGAAAAAAAAAAAAATAAACAACAAAACCAGAAATATATTTTAACTGCATTTTGAAAAACAAAAAAATTAAAAATCAAAAATGCTTATGATTCCAAATCCACAATTCGAAATTAAAGGGACACATTAAGGTATATCTGCGGTAAGGTGTATTAAATAATTGAGTAGGGAAATAAAATTTTCACAATAAAATATTTTTATCATGCCAATCAAATAAATTACAAGTTACAAAATTATCTTGGCTGTTATTTTAACTATATATAAGGAATACTCGTATGTGCCATAATTGGTGTGTCAAATTGTAAATAATATTAATTAGAATTGACATTGAACTACTGAATTTGAAATAGTATTAATGTTGTAATTAAACAAAAATATATATGTATTGAACTTTCAAGCAATAATGTTAAAGGCAAATAACAGGATACGGAATATCTTTTATACTTATTAGCGTATTGCATACAATCAAAAAATGCTTGTAAATTTACTACTATAAAATTGGTAAATTTTTATACAGAATAACTCATAGTGAGTAAATATAAACATTTAATGCGTAAGATAAATTTGTACACACTTTAATATACAAAAACACGCATTGAATACTATAGTATACTATGTGTTTAAAATTGAACATTTTGTGCCTAAAATTATTATTGTGTTGGTAAATTTTAGTTTTACGCACAAAATATGTGAATGTACTAACGATTAATAGTAATATAAATATTGACACACAATTACAATAATTTAAGAAATTAAAATAATTTAAATAAAATGTAAATTGAATGCTGTCACATTTCCGGGTGAGTTATTAAGTTCATGCAATTGGAAAAAGAAATTAGTAACCTAATAAAAAATGTTTTCTGTCAATAATCTAGAAAGGGCACCGATATCGGCGACCACCTGTGAATAATTTATATCACCATTAAACGGAAAATAGTTTCCAGCATATAAAGTTGCTGAAACTTTACTTAATTTAACTAATCTCTACGATGGGTAGGGCAACATTACAATCATATCGTGAAATAAATTATTTTGCCAGTACTTTCTCAATTAATATTATTATAGAGGCTTGCAGCTGAACAAGACAATACACATAACCTAAGAGGAAAGCTATATGAAAGGAATTAATGAATTTGGGAATCAGGTGGCGAAAATCTTCAAAATATTTTCATTTACCCACTGTTTTTATATAGCGAACGGCATAATTCCGTCGGAGAAATTGTGTGCCCTTTTTTATTGTAACAAAAACAAAATACTTACAATTCCTCCGGAGAAGTTATTGCATTCGCCTTATAATAACAGGGGTATTAATCAATATCATTTTGTCGCATTCTTTATTGAAACGAATATACATGATTTAAAAATATTGTTTTACTTTTTTGAAGTTTTTACTATAAATTTAAACAAAACTTAATAAGAGTGTAGAGCAAGATTTTTTATAATTTATAATATTTTATAAACAAATTGTTTAAAATATTGCTTGATTTTATTTTATTACATAACTTATTATTAACCAAACACATATTAAAAATAAATTTATTGTTTTTATTACAAATTCATTTTTTTGGCCGTGTAATTCTCAACATCTTGGTGGCAAATAAACGCATTTTTGGGGGATTTTTACGTATTTACAATACATTTTTACGCATTTTATGTGTATATCTGCACGTAAATCGTGTTTATTTACGTTAAAATTTGGTAAATTTACAGTTTATTTTCAAAATTTCTTTTCATTTTTACTCATTTTCAAAGTAATTTTACTTATTTTGTATTTACTAACTTACGCATGTGTGTATTTTTTTCATTTACGCGCAGAGTTAATTTAACCAACTTATAGTAGGAGTACAGGTTCCTACTATGAATTGAGTAAATTTCAACAGAATTTAATTAGAGTGTAGGTTAATCTTTATTCAATAAGTCCAAGGAATTTGTCAAATATTTGTTTATATATTTTAAAAAGCCCAACTTTCGTATAACGGAAAATTCGAAAGCCATAAGATTCGATTTTTTCTAAATGCAGTTCAAAAAGTTAAACCAAGAAATCTAAAAATTATTTGTTTGCAAGATTGTACTTAGTCATACTTAATATTTAATAGCAACTAAATTACTTTTTAAATATATAAACATTTCAGAAGTCAATTAAACAAAATTAATCACAAAGTTTTTTCAAAATCCCCTGCGAAATATTTACTAAAAGCAAATATAGCCACGGAGGGACATAAAGATAGAGAAAACATTTATCCTCAATGGAATTTCTCTCTTCATTTGCATTTTTAATTTGTGCTCACTGCATATAAAAAGACAAAGAAATTACAAAATTTTTTATTCTCATTTAACTCTGGCTAATCTCAAATAACCAAGGTTAAGTGCTTAACTGTACACCCAGAATATTATGTTTTCTGATTGCAGTTTAGTAAAAAAGTTTTCAGGAAAATACATTTCTTTTTCAAAGACATATTTATTAGAATTTTGTATACATTTGTTAAAAATGACTTACTGTAATTAGCGATTTTTTCAGTTTCATTAATTTTTTTCAATTCTTTGAAATTTAATAAAATTTTATCGACAAAATGGAAAATTGTGGTTTAATTGTTTCCGTTAAAGTTAGAACAAGTTTAAATTTTGTTTGTTGTCTTTTAAAATAAATACATATATTCAAGGAATTCTAATTATGTTTTTTATTTAAATTGTTTATTTATATTTATACACTCACAATATTATTTCGTTAAAATTTATCTAAAATACATATTAAATTAATCGAAAATACAATCAAAAAGAGGACTACTGAATTTTTAATATATTCAGCCTATTTCGTTGTGTATTTTCAATTATTCTTTAATAATCGACAAAAGCAGTAATAGCAATTGAAAGTTTTTTAAAGTAACCATCAGTTTTTAACTGACAAAATGTAGAAAAAAACGATTTTTGGTTTGTTTTTCAAATTTAAATTTTTTTTAAATTGTATGTAATTTTACAAATCACAACACACACCGTTGTACATATATATTTTTATTTTCTGTGTATATCTATATTTAAATAATTTCTTGTATTTTTTTATTAAAGTAATTTTCTATATAAACAAACTATTTTGGTAAAAAAACAAAAAGGAATTATATGAATTTCTATTTGTAGAAACATAAAACATAAAATTTTACAATAAATAGAAAATATCAACTCCTACTGAATGTCTGTAAATTTTTATAGTTTGATTTATAAATGACTGATTCAAATAGTTAAGAAATGTATTTATATAAATTTTAATTTATTCTTCATTTAAAAACAAACTTTACGTATTACTTTTTAAATAAACTACACTCGGTAACGGAAAATATATTGTGGGTGTACAAAATTATTTCAATTCAAATTACAAGAACTTCATAAACACACACATAACATACATCATAAAGCCATTCACACCAAATGTGTCTAAAGACTCCGTATGTATACATTTTATATATTAAAAAATGAACAAAAATACAAAAAACCGAAACAGAACCATAAAAATGAATAATCATTTATTTTTACGTAATTGGTAGGTAAAATTTGAATATTTATTTTTAACTGAAAAATCTCTTGTTTTTACTAATGTGTCAGTTGTTTAATCATCATTTACTATTTTAGATATATTGTGTAACATTATGAAACTTACGGTATTTATTGCTCAATGTGATACGAATATAATTTTTTTTTTCAGTTTTTCCAAAAAGATTACGAAGTTAGCGTGGTTAGATTTTAATAAATTTCGGGTTTGGAAAATACCAAAAATTTTACTGTAAATTTTTTATTGAGAATTTATATAAAATAATAACATTCTTTTTTGATTCACAGCTAGTTGTGAAATTTATACTTCATTTCCATATGCGTGTTTTCAGCGAAAATACGTGTTTTGGTACATATGTTACCATATATTTTTATGTGAGCAAAACATGTGCAAAACATCTCAAACGACGTGTTCACTTTCAAAACATATCGAAAAAAGTCTGATCAATACTGAATTGTGTCTATACAACTCTGTGTTATCCATTTATGGAGATTGATAAATTCGAAAAAAAAAATTTCTAAACGTCATTCGAGGTAGAAATAATAAATATAAAAAACAAACAAACATCAATCGAAGCCATTGAGAAATTTTGAGATTATTATTTTGATATTAAATGTATTTGTGAATTCATTCTCTATTAAACGAACCTAGCCTTTGGATTACATTTGAGAAACATTACAATATTATTTAAAAAAAATATAATTGAAAATGTCTGAAAATGTTTTAAATAGTTCAGTTTACACCCCCAGTATATTTTGACAGTCTTTTTGTCATTAAAAATATGGGTTTTTATTTGTCATTAATATCAAATCATTCTCCAATCGCTATTTAAAATATTTTTTTTATTTAGAATTTCAAAAAATACTCTATTCAAGTAAAGTTTATTTTGACTTATTATCAAATCGTTTTCTTAATGGAAATATGTTTGATAATAACCCTCGAAAATAATTTTAGAAATAAAAAAATTTGCATTTGTTTTTTTAATAACAATAAACAAATGGAAAATAAATAAAGCCTTTCAAAATAAATAAAGGAGTTCAATATAAAAAATAAATACAATAAAAAAAAAATTGTATGCAGAATCCGTTGAATTAAAGATTGGTGTAATAATTCATTCATAGATATATTGGCCTATGAGTTAACATATACTCACATATGTTAAATTTTTGCGCCAATCAATAAGCTGTTACATTTTTTTTTCCATATTTCATATTATTTATTGAATCTTCACTTTTAAAAACTGTGAACTAACAATAATTATCCAAATCTTAAAACTAAATATTAATTGTTAAGTCCAGCCAGTGCCAGACTGATGTTATGTGGTTTAACTGGGACCATTATTTCCCTTATTATTCCATCCACAGTGTCCCTCCTCCTAAGACGCTGGTGGCCGTGATTATTAATTAAGTTACGGGCTAGTATGTTGGGGTGTGTTTCCAGTTTTGTTAAATAGCGTACATTCAGGTCTTTATGTATGTTGTAATTCCTAACATACCAGGGTGAGTTCGTGATCGTACTCAAGAATTTATTTTGCATTCTCTGAATTTTCCCTATATTGGACGCAGAGGCAGTACCCCAGAGCTGAATTCCGTAGCACCATATGGGTTTCATGATCAAATTGTAAATGAGTAATTTGCAGTCCAGGCCTAGTTTAGAGTTTTTGCCAGTAAGCCAAGCGAGTTGAGCAGTTTTTAGCCTCATCTGAGTTATTTTCGCATCTATATGATTTTTCCACGTGAGTCGACGGTCAAGGTGAATACCGAGATATTTCACACATGTGTGTTGGGGTATATTCAGATTATTAATTTTAATGGGTGGACACGTCTCTTTTCTCAGTGTGAAAGTAATGTGGATACATTTCTGTTCATTCACCTTAATTTTCCACTTATCCAACCAAGCTTCCAATTGTGAAATGTGAGTCTGTAACATTCTAGACGCTATTTTTGAGTCATCGTGGACGCTTAAGATTGCAGTATCGTCAGCGAAAGTCGATGTGTGGGTATTAATATCTAATGGCATGTCTGAAGTATAAATGATATATAACAGAGGACCCAAAATGCTACCTTGTGGAACTCCGGCTTGTATATCTTGAGGAGAGCTGACAAAACTTTTTTCAGTAAGAGTGAATTTTCGATTTGTTATATAGCTTTTGAGTATTTGTTGGTAACAAAAGTTTTATTTTAAACAGTAGACCTTCATGCCAAACCTTATCGAAAGCCTGCGAAACATCGATAAAAAGGGCAGAGCAGTATTTTTTCTCCTCGAACGTTTTTCTGACATCAGTAACTAGCCTGTGGGCTTGCTCAATGGTGCTGTGTTTTCTCCTGAAGCCAAATTGGTGTGATGAAATACAGTTGTTTTGTTCCACATAAACAGTTATCTTTTCCATTAGGATTTTCTCGAACAGCTTTGACAAATTGGATAATAGGCTTATAGGCCTATACGATTCCACTTTTGTGTGATCTTTCCCTGGCTTGGGTATCCTTTTAACGAGTGAAACTTTCCATTCTGGGGGATAGTATTCAAGGCGTATAAAAGCATCAAAAATAAAGAGAATTATCTTTAATGCTATATGGGGTAACTCCAAGAGCATCCTGTTACCGATTCCATCGATACCAGGAGCTTTTTTGGGGTTTAGTTCAAAAATAGCCTTTTCGACCTCTCTCATCTCAAACGTTAATCGGGTAGCTGCTCGGTGCTGGGGTAAAATCGGTGGCAACTCTATTACAGAACTTGTTATATTTGGCGTGAATACTTTTCTTAAATATTCTACAAACAGATCTCCTTTTTCAGTATCATTTCTAGCCCAACCTCCGTCTGATTTTCTCAAAGGAGGCTTACATAAGACAGGTCTTTTCAAATTTTTCGTTGCACGCCATAATGAGTAATCAGTTCTTGATATTGGATCTAAATTTTCAAGATATCTGTTTAATGAAGTTTATGTTCAAGTAGCTTTCTTAATTTTTTAGTGCATTCTTTCAACCGTTCCTTAAGTTGAGGAGATCTGTGCTGTTGCCACTCTCTTCGAGCTCTTCTTTTTTCATTTAAGAGTCATTCGACATCGGCAGACAAAATAATATTTTGTCTGTTGTGTCGGGGGGGGGGGGGGTTTGGTAGCAAGTTTGAGATTTAGTTCAAAATTTTGAATCGAGAGGTCGATATCTTCCGGTGTTCTTAGCGGTATGTTTTCCGAGCAATGTGTTCTGATAAATTTTTTATACTTCAACCAATCTGTTGTTTTGCCTGTCAGTGCTAAGTCACCAGAGGGGGGTACAATTCCTCGGGGGTTTAAAATAGTAACAACTGTAGGTGTGTGATCAGATGAGAGATCCAATAATGGTTCTACATGGACCAATTCTCTCGCAATAGACATTATTATTCCAAAGTCTATCAGATCGGGTATTTTTCGACGATCCGTTGGCCAGTACGTGGGTTCTCCACTAGAAATCACATCCATATCCAGCTTAGAAATTGTATTAAACAAAAAACGGCCCTTAGGGGTAACAAGCCGTGACCCCCATAATGTATGCTTGGCATTATAGTCTCCAGCTGCCAGAAAACGCGGTCCTAATGATTCGAAAAAGACTGTGTACTGATCCTCCGTTATGGAGAATCTGGGGGGAGAATAAATTGACGAAATCACTAAGTCCTTATCGAATTCTTGAAAACATATAGTAGTGGCCTGAAGATAATTTTCGCAAAGATCACACATAAGAAAATGTTTTAATCTAGATTTAATGAGAATAGCTGATCCTCCACATGACCTGCCTCTTGAGTCCTTAGTATCATACATTGAGTACCCGCGAATTGAACATGAACTTCTCAGGGTTAAATGGGTCTCAGAAATAAGCATTACGTCAATTTGCTGATTTCTGAGAAAATACTCGAGCTCTTCTTTATGTTGGCATATGCCGTTAGCATTCCAGTAACATATTTTCAAACTGTTCATGGTTTAGTTAACAAAGCTTGCATCAAAATAGACTGATTTCTCATCATCTCTTGCATCATATTACTCATTGAGTTTGTAAAGTTAGTAACAGTTTGAACCAGGGATTCAATGGATGCTTCAAATCTGCTGAAATTTTGTATATGGGGTTCAGATTGAGAAAGTGGAGTATTTGGATTGACTTGTGCGGCTTGTGGAGTTTTTGGGGGCTGTGGTTGTCCTCTTAGAACTTCAGAGTATGAAGCACTGTTGGTGATAATTTGTGGGTATTGTGGAATATAAAATTCCGGTTCTAACTGTGATTTCACTCGGGGGTTTCGGGTTCTGTTCAAATTTGAGTTTTTTAATTTTAAATATACCTCACAGCCTCTGTAAATAGCAGTATGGGGGTTACCGCAATTGCTACATTTCTTTTCAGTATTTACTGTCTTTGGTTTGGTGCAGTCAGCTGTGCTATGCAGCTCACCGCAAACTACGCAAACTGCATGTAGTCTACAATAAGACCTAGTGTGACCATCCTCCTGGCAGTTCGTACACTGAGCAGGTCCTCGTCACTTATGTGGTGCTTCAACTGTAACTCTATAGTGTAGCAAGTACCTAAGTTGATAAATAGGGTGTGTTTCATTTTTCTTCAACTTGATATCGCCAGGCTCTAATTCAACTCGGAAAAGGGGTTGGGGGAGCTTATCCCGGTTTCTAATATTAACAACGGACTTAACTTTAAAGCCGTTGATTTCGAGTGCCTTCTTTACTTCAAGTGGGTCATTGTATGATTCAATACCCTTAATCACTATCTGAAGACCTTTGCTGCTCTTCAACTGGTAAGTATAAACATTTTTTTTCTGGATTCAAGAAATGATACTAATTTTCTGAAATTGGATTCACATTGAACTTGAATCTTAGTTTCAACAGTTTTGCCATTTTTTATTGGCACAATATAAAAAGAGTTTTTACCAATAAGGCTGACTAGGGTTTTAACAAATTCATTTGAATTTTGCTCTCTTAGATAGATAGGGGGAGGTCTTTGTGCTTTAGGTATCACCGGGGCATCGTTATCTTCGCTTTCCAGTATGGCAAAACGGTTTTGGGATTGAGTGACTTTTATTTCACATCTACTAAGCTTAGGATAGGGAGCTGTTTTAGCCGATTTTGGGCTTCTTTTCCTCTTAACTATTTTAACATACCTGTCTAATCCAGTCTGTACCAATGGTTTGGCGGTAATGATGACTGGCAGGTCAACATTGGGTGTTGCGCCAGTTGAGGGGTTAATAGTTAAACTACTTACTGACGGAAAGTGAAGCATACTTTGGGGCTGTTTTAAGTTATTAGGTTGAGCCATAATATTGATATCACTGTTTAACGTAGCAGATGTTGTTGGTGTTTTAATAGTCTCACTATTTGTTGATATTGTAGCTGTAGGTTTTCGTGAAGTCAAAGCAGACAGCGTTTTGTGTGTTGTTGTTAAACTAGGTATGTATTTGTTGGAACTTTTATATTTTCATGTTCCTTTGTGTTATTGGTTTTAATTTTTTCACATAAGAGTAAAGGAGAACATGAACGGATCTCTCAATTGTTTTTGCGGTTAAATAATTTTTGTTGTAATTGGGATCACTAATGTTTTTATTAGCATTGATGTTATCTCCCTTAAGAAAAACGTAGGCATTTCTGCCATTTGCACTGAGCCTTCTCTCCTCTTGAATTATAGAGCTCATATGCTCTTTTCTTTATAAGAAAGAAAAGAAAAAAAAAAAAATAAACAAAACAAACAAGACAAATCCCTGTTTGTTAAGGGTTTTTTATAAATGTTTTTTTTTATTTAAATTTTAAATTGAACACGGTTTATTTGTTTTTTGTAATAAATATATTATTTTTAAGCGTCCAAGCGCTGTTGTTTTTTTATATATTTTTTTAAGCACTAATAAGCCGATATTTTAATAAATTCACGGACCGAATAAATAACACGTTTATCCTTTTTGACTGTCTAGAATCTAAAAGCTGTTAAAATTAAAATATTTATATTCGCCGGAACATATTTATTATTTCTGGTCGTTTAAAACCGTCGTAATTGATGCTGATTATAGAATCATATCAAGCCGTTATAAACTGGGTTCGTTCTTACCGAATTCCTATCACAGTTTGGTAAGATACTTTGAAAAAAATTATTGAGTCTTAAAAATCATTCGCGACTAACCCGTTAGCTTTTTTAAGAACTTTTTCTTTTTCAAATGCTAATCAAAAATTTTGGCGAAAATAATAATCAAAAGCTTGTTTTTTATAATAAAAAATATCATATTATTCTTATGTCTGCACATAAGATTTTATCAAAATTTCGATTCTTAAACGTGACGGAGAAACTGTGCAAGTTGTCCTTATTTAGTTTTCAATTAATGATTCTGCCGTAAATAATTAGCAGAATCGATTTAATAAGATCACGATACATTTTCGATAAAAATTGAGTTTTTTCTCTTGAACATATGCTAAAATTTTTCTAAAATTGTCTAGATGAAAGTACTTGATACTAGTAACGATGAAATTCTACACTTAAAAAAGTTTGTAAGTTAAAATAACTGAAAATATCATTTAAAAGAAATGATATTTCATTTAAAAACCGGTCTACTTAATTTTCATTTAAATTAAATGTCATTTGTTATTTATTTTTAAATGTTGATTAATCAACTGACACATCCGTAAGAAACAAATGATATAATCAGTTAAAATAAATGTCTACATTTTACCCACCAATCCTTAAAAAATAAATGTTTTTTTCATTTATTTGAAATTATTTCCGTTTTTGTATTTTTTGTTTTTTTTTTTTATATATACTCGTACAATACAAAATGTATGTATGCATATGAAGCTATAAACACTTTTTGTGTGAATGTATTTGTGTATGTATATGTGTTTATGAAGTTCTTGTAATTTGTATTGAAAAATTTTGTATATATACAACCAATTTAAATAAAAAAACAAATTGAAATTTTTTGAATATTTTTTTTGAAACAGACAGCAAACAAAATTTTAATTTGTAATAACTGTTACGGACACAAATAAACCACAAGTTTCCGTTTTGTAGCTAAATTTTTATTAAATTTCAAACAAATGAAAAAAATAAATGAAACTGAAAAAAATCGGTAAATGATAGTAAAATATTTCGAATAAATGTATAAACAAGTTAATATAGATATTTCTTTGAAAAATAAATGTATCTTCCTTTATTTTTAAATGGAACGGAAAACTTTTTTATTAAACTACAAACAGTTAACTACATAATATTCTGAGTGTATGTATATAAATATAGAAGCAAATTTCGTCCAAGGTAAAAAATCTATTTTAGAAACTTTTTTTCTGTATAAAACATAAGATTCTGTCAAAATTGTTTGTAAAAAAATAATAGAAATTTGGAAATTAGTTTCTAAAGATTTGTAATGCGTTTTTCTAAAGAAACCTTCAAGATTTTCGGTATTAGTTATAAAAAACCCACGCGTTCTTAAATCACTGAAAAATTACTAATTTACCGGAGTTTTTAATAAAAATATTTATATACTTGCAGGTATCCAAATATCTTACTAATTATGAAGATCAAGATATCGCAAAAATTGTCCCTGGACAGCGAAATAATCTTTTTATATACAATATTTTATTTAATTTTTCTATATATATTTTTTTTTCAAGTCTAAAAAATTAAAAATAATAAAATTATTTTAGATTGATAAATAGCATTGCTCTCAACTCATTATCAACAGTATTTCTATAGTCCAGAAGTAATATATTTAATAACATAGGGTTCAGCTTAGAGGAAGATTTGAAATATATTTGATTTATCTGTGAATATCAATCATTATTATTGATTCAGAAAAGTCTTGTAACATATACTCGATATCTAACAGCCGTTTTTATGGAGAACGGAATGATTTTGAAGTTAAGAACGAGAATTCTCAACCCTATCCTCAAAGGTATCGTTTGAAAATAAAGCTTGTTATCAAATCTATATTTACTTAATTTCAATAGTAAATGTTTGTTGGATTAAGAAATGTTATTTTGGTCATAATGGAAACATGTTATTAATGTAATGATTAATTAATTTATGTATTGAAAGGTCAACTTTTTTTATTTTTGTTTTGTTTGTAAAAAAGCTCAGATGTTTTCTAAAGAGTTTTAACGCGTTGGCCAACTTCGCTTTGGAGAATAGTATCACTTATAACTATCCAAGTATTTTGCCATATTATTGCAAATATTATTACCAATATTATCTTCGTATTGCCATAATTTTACACAAAATGTGGCTTTACTGTTATATTTTATATTGGAGGTATATGAAAATATTAGAATATAACATTATAAAATATATTTCTCATTTATTGTTTGCTCAATAAGAATAACACACATTTTGATTTTTTTTTTTTCAATTTATTGTACACTGGTAATATTATGCACAATTTCAAATGTAGGAGAAACCAAGTAAGAGTGGCTAAATTCGGCTATGCCGAATCTTAAATACCCTTCACCATGGTAGGGAAAAAACTGAAGTTTATATATGGACATAAATATATGGAATAGACAGATTTATATACGGACGCCTTTAAGTGGAAATTAACCATTTAGTTTGGTGATAAAACTTGGACTCCGGAAGATTTATGGTTCCAGAAAATGGGTATTTAAAAAAAAATTATGTTTTGGACATACCTTTTTTGTATCTGAACCGATATTTCCGAGTTTTTTCAGCAAATATGTTATACTAAAGATTTTCGATCTTTTGCTATATAAGACGTATCCATAGGTCATATTACAGCTCTAGAATAGTGTTTGTTGTTTGTGTATAAAAGGTGAAGAGGTGAAAGAAAAGAATTTCAACAAATCGTTAAAAGAAATCACTAGAACTGAATGTGTTTCTTTTCTACAAAAAAGTTTGATTTAGCTGGCAAATTTACATTTTGGATTTTATTTCGCTTTTTTATTAAAAAATAGTTTTAATTTCTTTAGCTTAATTTTAAAAATTTGAAGGAAAATAGTTTATAAATTTTTTTTTATAAATTATTATAAGTTATGACCTAAAATAGTTGCACTCAAAGGGAAATTATGTATAAAATTTCCTTAATATATGAGAAATAAAATGGTTTAAAAATCTTTTTTTTTTAATTCTTTTAAATCGGAACAAAAAATAGAAATAAAAAGGTTTGTATTTTGTTTGTATCAGAGAGTTTTTATAAAAATTTTGATGTTTTTAGCCTATTTATGGATTATTTAATTATTAATATAAAATTTTATATAAATTAATTATTAAATGTTAAAAAAAACAAAAAATAAACAAAAAAAAAGTCTTAAGAAAATAAAAAAAATGTACAAAAAAAAAGTGAATTGACCGGGATTCGAACCCGCGGCCTTAGAGAAAAAAAGTTTTGTTACATAGCGTCTAGAGAACTGAGCTATTGAAGCTCACACAAAATCATCGTTAATAGAGGTGCATATATAAAAAGGCTTCGTTCATTAGAGATTTGTTTGGTTTTTATATAAATGACAAATCTTTGTATGTGTGTTGTTTGTGTATAAAAGGTGGAGATGAAAGAAAAGAATTTTAACACATGGATGTGTTTGTTAGGCGTAAAATTCTACATACATATTAAACAAAGGGATTTTACCGGAAAAATTAGAGGTAGTCCTGGTTTTTTGCTAATATCTCAGCCATTTATCAACCGATCTGGCTGACTTTTAATAGCAAGCAGAAATGGATCACATTTAACAGAAATATACAACAATCAAGTCCTCATCATGTCTGGGGTCTTCGGAAAAACCATTTCAACACACAGGCGGACAGACGGACATCGTTAAATCAACTTAGTTCTTCATAAGGACCCAGAATATATATACCTTATAGGGTCCAAGATCAATATTGTAGAAATTACAAACGGAATGACAAACATATATACCCTTCCACCTGTGGCGAGGGGTATAAATATATGCCTTAAAAATCAGTACAAATTCTAACATCGTACGTATACTTAATGTCGTATTCATCATACGCAGTGTAGTCCTACACTTTGATTAAAGAAAAACTACATATTCAAATTCTAAACGAATGTTTAAGATAGACAATATTAAATGAATATTTGCTCCAAAACGAATCCGAGTAACAAACTGAAACTTTCTGAATCAATAGAAAAACAATAATAAATAAAAAAAAATGTTTGGCGATTGTTACACAAATTGTGTAATCTATTTTATTAAATATTTATAACTCGTAGTTAATTTTTTAAATTTTATCATTTCCAAATTGCTCATGCAACATTCTATTAATTTTTCAAATTCCATTAAATTATAATATACTAGCATTGTACGGCGATATTTCGTTACCGATTGTTACAAATATCAGAATATATTTAGAAAAAAATTTAATCACTTTTTCCAATTTCATATTTTTAACTTAAAGAGTTTTTTCTTGTTTCTAAAGATTAATTATTCGTTTTTTGAATACTATTTTTGTCACTCTTTAATTGGGTATTCAAAAAGTATATCTTTAATTAAGAAATCTTTATCCCAGGGAACATTTTTTTAAATGGCAAATTCCTAGCTTTATGGTTTTTAAGTGGAATACTGATGGGGACATTTTTCCGCTTTTCGACCCTACCTTGTCTCAAAAGATTTCTACGCTGAAGGAGGAACCTTCAAGCGAAATTTCAAATTGACAGTAAATCATTTTGAACAAATGTATAAAAATGTATCTTTGCAAAATAAATGTTTGTTCCATTATTTTTAAATGGAACGTAAAATTGTTTTTTTTTATTAAACTGCAAACATTAAACTACATAGTATTCTGATATATTTTTTCCTACAGGGGGACAGTTGTTATGGAAAGCCACATATACATAATATTGATTACAATATAACACCATTGAAAAGCCGTTTTAGGTCTTTTGCGTAATTTTGTCCTAATATTTGTTTAGCAATCTAAATGGCAAATTAGTTAATTTTATTGTTCTATTTACATAAACGTTCTAATAAAATTTTAATAATACGTAGTAATACATTTTTATAGTCAATTTTTTGCATGTTTTTTATCTGGACTTAGCAATCATCTAAAGACTGTCATAAAATATATTTAATGTTTGTTTTTATTTCGATAACGCCAGTTGTAGATTTAAGAAAATACTTTTATCGTGATAAATGTTTATAACTACCGTATTAAATGCCTAGCTACTAAAAAACAGCCAATAAATTTATATATATATTAAAGACATTTTAAGGAAAAAGTTATTTTTTTGTCATAAGAAAAAAAAAACTAATTTTAATCAAATTCTAAAAAAAATGTAGTAACTATGTATATTTAAAACTTCTGATTCTGAATTGAGAAAAAGTGTTTCCAAAGATTTAAGAGGAAGACTTAGCCTTTTCAAAAATTCTTTCTATAGACAACTGGTTGGAACGCGGGATGTTCTATCAAAGTTGACCATTTCATTCAATTTGTATGGTTCGTGTGACTTTAGACTATTTATAATCTAGGTTAAGATATAAAGAACAAACTGCCTTATGTACCATTTAATTCCAAATAAATCGTTTTTCCTTATTAATTTTGATTGTTTTCAAAGTACCTCCACAAACATAAAAATTCAAAAAGAAAAAAAAATAATTTTTTTGCGTAATTAAAATTCAAAAGAGATAATAAGCAATCCTTCTATTTTTACTAATTTGTTATTAAAATTTGTAGAATAAATAGAGATAGGGAATCTTGATCAAAGTGAAGTTTAGAAAAAAGTTTGAAATATGTTTTTATGCAACAGTATAAACCCTTCTTTTTCTTTGCCATTAGGAAGGCCGTTGGTATTATGTATTACGCAGAATAAATGGAAATAAAATCACTTTTAGGATAATAAAAATGCCTTGTAACGCATTTTATAAATTTCCCTTTTTTAATTTTCACTATAAGCTTGCTTTCCTTTTGAAATATTCAATAACACTTATATTTTTTTTAAAAATATTTTCATTCAGTTTTAATGTTTTCAAAGATAACAAACCATGATTGACTATAAATGTTTCCTTTTTACTTTAACATTATGTTTGTTTTTTATTTGTTTTTTTTTTATTTTTTGAAAATTTTACTTGTGCATAAAATTGAAATATGCAGATGGATAAAAATAAAGGTCAGCAGTTTATATTTGATTTTCTGTTTTATTCTATTTTTGTCTTATTCTATAGCTAACGATTTCAATGCAATTAAAGAGTTTTTATTTTAGTTATTAATACACTCAGAATAACATGTAGTTTACTCTCTGTAGATTAATAAAAAAAATTGCAGGTCAGCTAAAAATAACTATTTGCTAAAACTTTTTTATAGATTTGTTCAAAACGATTTACTGTCTGTTACCGATTTTTTTAGTTTCATTAATTTTTTTTCATATGTTTAAACTTAAGTAAAAATTAACCCACAAAACGCAAATTTGTGGTTTATTTGTTTCTGTTATAGTTATTACAAATTAAAGTTTTGTTTGCCATTTGTTTCAAAAACAAAAATATAAATACATTAAAAAAAAATCAATTTTCGTATTTTTTATTTAAAATGTTTTTATAAAAAAATTGTTTAATTCGAATTACAAGAACTTTGTATACACACATAAGGCCATTCACCGAAAACGTGCTTATAATCTGTGTGAGTGCATATTTTACAGATAAAAAACAACAACAAAAAAATACCAAAAACTTAAACAATTTCAAATAAGTGAATAATAATTTATATTTACGGAATTGGTAGCAAAATTTTTAAAATTTATTTTAACTGATTAATCATTTGTTTTTTGCCAGTTGTTTAAGCAACATTTAAAAATAATTTAAAAAATTGATTTTAATAAAAAGTAAGTAGACCGGCTTTTAAATGAAATATCATATCTTTTAAATGGTATTTTTTTTTATATGAACTTACAAACCATTTAAATTGTATATATTCGTTAGTAAAATTTGGGGGCATTATTGTAGGTGTTTCTATGGAAGATTGTGCAAGTTGGTGGGAGAATGAATTTGGAAATCTAGAGAAGATGGATAACACCTGAGCACAACTAAACTAATGGTTTGAGTTTATTTCTCAAAAACAATAAAACATCCCGTGTAATGAAAGATATAGAAAAAAACAAAAAAACTTATTAGGATTTTGGAAAGTTTTATTTACAAATTTATGGAGAACGATCTTACCAGTTCAACACGTGAAGCAACAAGAGCATGTTATTTCAGTCGGTTTTATGGAAATAGTATCTACGACATATTTTTTACACCCAGAGAAAAACCAATGTTTTCAATCAAATTAGTGAGGATTTAATTTTATTTGAAATAACCTAAAATCCATTAATAAAGCATAAATGTAGTATTGGAAAAGAAAACTAAAAATCGATTCTATTATTCAATTATTGGTATTTCCAATCATCTTTAAAAATAAAATTCGTTTTGTATTTGTGTGCGTTGGAAGCATCCAGTATCAGTAACAGTATCAGTTGTGGCTACCGAATTTATTGCCAATCGAAATAAGGCGGTTACGATAACTATATTCATATTGAATTATATTTTTAGTCATGGAAGCCAATACTCAGTTGTCTAATTTAATATTTATATTCCACATAAATATTACTCGTATTGCGTTCCACAAATTTTTATTTTAAGAGAAATTTTATTTTTCAATTTTTCCGGTATCGAACCTGGACATTCAGATTCATAGTTGCTTACTGCACCACTACTACTTATAACTTTCTTTGCTTTATTTGATATTTAAACATTTTAATACTTAATTTTAATTAAAAAAAACTTAAATGTTTGCCATTTTTGGGATTTAAACTCGGATATTTGGAGTACTAGACTAGCTCTTTACCCACTACACGACAAACACTTATAAATGTTGATGGATAATTTTGAATTTAATTAATTTTTTAGGAAAATAAATGTAGTTTAAAACTCGTTTACCAATAACTATCATTAGTGGCGTCAATAATCAATACAATCCACAATTCGGTTGGTTCCATTGAAACCCTATTTTAATGGCATATTTGATAAGGTTAACCGAATTTGTAGTTACCACTTCAATATATCCACGATTTTTTTTAATAAATTTGATAAAATGTACTAATTTTTTACTACATTCACTAAATAAATGATAGCCCCTACTGTACGCAGTTATTGATCGAACTTTATTTTGAATGTGTTTGGAAATACCAGTAATTGCATAATAATATAGTTTTATAGTTTCTTTTCCCTATTTTTAATTCCCAATACAATATTTTTGCTTTATTAATGGATTATAGATATGTCAAAATAAAATTTAATGAATTTAATCGAATTGCAGTCAATCTTTTTTTCTGCGTGTATAATCTATCAAATTTTTTAAAAAATTGTCGATATTCAAATGTGATAACTACAAGTACGGTTATTCTAATCAAATATATAATTTAAAGAGGGTTTCACTAGAAGCAACCGAATTGTGGATTGTATTGATAACACTGGTTTACAGCCAAAAAATACCAAGAACGCCACATGCCTAGATAAGTTAATTGGGACCTCCTGAACACGAAAAACGATGTTATTTTTTTTTTTGAAGAAACACTCTTGACCATGCATGCACTATTCGTTGTCCATGGCTTGTCGAGAGACGCAGGTCGAAAGCCGAAATACTTCTTATACGCTTCAGATAAATTTTTCGTATTCCTTTTTCGCATCAAATGTTGTGATTTTTTTTTACAAGAACACCACAAACATAACAAAATTCGTTAAACGTTTTGCACGTTCAAAGCCAAACTGACATGTGTTTACTGTGACAGAGAGAGAGAGAGAGGGCAAAATGTCATATTTTGTCAATCAGGGCTACCAACATATACAGAGATTCAAATTCTTTTTTTTTTAAATACGTTAAAACTGATAGACGCCGAATAAAGTGTGTGAGCAATTAAAATGAAAATATTGTCGTTTCACAAAATCCTTAATAAAAACTTTACTTTTCATCCGATTTTTTTTAAATATTTAAAATATTGGTAATTAAATAAACTATTTGGTAAAAAAATAAAACATTCCAGATCTTCAATACAACGAAGAAAAAATGAAATAAAAATCAAAAATTTTGAAAAAAAATCGAAAAATAGGCAAATTTTGAACTTTGAGGTGCCATATATCAGCCATTTCTTATCAGATAGAATTTGCATATCGACGGAAAAGGCTTTCAATTACCTTTCCATCGACATGCCACTCTCGATCGGACTTTTCGGTTGGACTCCACAAGGGTTTGAGTGGGACCATACACCGAAAACACACAAAAGTACCGTTATCTAAAAAACGGTACTTAGAAAAAAATAACAGCGTTTTTCGTGTTCAGGAGGTCCCAATTAACTTATCTAGGCATGTCGCGTTCTTGCTATTTTTTCAAATTAAAAATTTGTAAACCTGTGTAATAGACGTCACTAATGATTGGTATTGATAAACAAATTTTATACTAACATTTATTTTCCTAACAAATTGTTTAAATTCAAAATTAGCCATAAAAATTAATAATTGTTTGTGGTGTAGTAGGAATAGATGTAGCTCAGTACCCAGAATTTCCGAGTTCAAATCCCGGAAGAGGCAAACATATAAAAAATATATTTTTTTTTAATTAAAATAAAACAAAGAAAATTTTAACTAGTTGTGGTGCAGTAAGCAAGAGTGTGAACTATGAATCTGATTGCCCAGGTTCGATTTAATAAAATTTTGTGGAACGTAATAATATTTCTGTAAATTATAATTATTAAATTGTGCAATTTAATATGACGACAGTTGTCGTAACCGCCAGAATTCGATTAACAACAAATTTTGTGGACACAACTGATACTGTTTTTTGGGTGTAGTGTATTTTAAGACTTACAATTTGCAATACGGATTTAATGACAAAATTAGGCTTTTGGCATTAACAGTAGGGGAACTTTGCTTTACTACAAAATTTAGTAAATTTTAGAAAAATTATTTATTGTTTATTATATGTTAACTACATACAAAACTAAAATGTAGTATCTATGAAAATATTTGTGAATATAATTAAACAATTTAATTAATCTTTTTATCATAATAATTAAATTTGTAATTTTTATCTTTTAAATATAACTAATTTATTCTTTGAGCTTTATGTTTGTTTTTTTTAAAGTATTATTTATTTTTCAATATTTCGCTATTCGATTGTGTAGCATCTTTAGGAAAGAATAATTATATCAAGGAATAAATTAGTTAAAAATCTCCGAAATGGTACTTGAACGCCATAAAATGTACAAAGTTTTGCATTATTTCTGGCGATAATAAATGGATCTATTACCACAATCCGTAGTGAAAAAAATCGTATGTGAAACCCGGCTAACCAAGCAAATCATCGACAAAGGCGAAAATCCATGGCGAGAAGGTAATGCTCGGTATTTGCTGGGACTATTATGAGCTGCTGAAATCGATCCAGGCAATCACAGGGGACTTGTACCGAAAACAATTGATTTGTATGAAGCGAACATTGACCGAAAGACATGATAACGCTCCGTCGCATGTTGCAGGACCGTTTAAAAACTATTTAGGAAATAGCCCCACCCTCCTTATAGTCCAGACCTTATCCTGTCCGACTACCATTTATATCGATCTATGCAGAGCTCTCTCACTGGAATATGCTTCACTTAAGAACAGTGTATCCGAAGTTGGCTGGATTCAATATTGGCCTGAACATATCATTTAAAAATTTTAATGAAATTTTAAAATCTTTGTGCATTGTGATTTTACCTTAATGAAATATAAAAGATTAAAATCAAATGATATATAATGAATTTAAAATTTAATTTTTTCCTTAATCCAAATGTATTTATTTATTTATTATAAAATATAAAGAAGTGATTGTGGTTTTATATTTTAAAAACAAAAATCAATTAACAAATTTCTTTGTAAATTGTACCCCTATTATGTAAAAAACCAATTTACTAGAAATCCTCTTACATAATGTATCCCATAGCTATGTTAAATCTAAATTATTTCACAAAGAACTTTGAAAATTTTTTGTGTGCTAAAATAAAACAAATACAATTTTTACTTTTTGTATTTCTCGGCATACTTGAAATTAAAGTGATACCGTACATGTACTCCAGGGAGTCCCAAAAAATTTTATTTTGAAGTTATACCACTGACAAAAAGGACAAAATTATTAAAACATTTTTTCAGTTGATTCTTGGTTCCCTCACACCAGCTACAATTTGGCGAATTGATGTAGATTTATAAAAAATCTTAAAATTTTTCATAAAATTGGTATCAAAATTTGCATAATGATTAGACCTTAAAAAACAATTAATTTTGGTCTAATAATGCTTCTATTATGGTAAAAAATATGCTTTAAAGATAAAGTTTAGCTTTGATTTCTTTTTTTTTTTGAAGGTTTAAAGCAGTGATAGCCAAGCCCCGAACGCACGCACACAAAGATATTATATGCTTGTGTGCGGTCGTAAACATAAGCTGCGGTCACTGCCGAATTGTACACTGTGCAACAATGTATAACAATGCTTTGCCAACGCAAGTGCAACAACGTAAGAGGCTTTTAATATTTCGCTATCATCTTTTTCAATCTGATCGGGCTGTTTTAAAAATTTACTGGGTACTTTGACTTTCATTTCATCAAGCAATTTTTGTCTCTCATAATCTTTATATTTTTCATAATTAATATGGCATGACAAGTAATGCCGCCTTATATTAAATTTGTCGCATTTTGCTAATTGCCTTGAACAAATATAACACTGCGGCTTCCCTTCACGATTTTCAAAAAAAAAAAACATCAATTCCCAAGAATTATTAAACATTGTTGCTCTGTGTTCTTTACGAATAAAAACAAAAACAAAGCCAAACAAGCGTGCGTGGTGTTTCTTTCATAAAGCTTCAGCAGAGACTGATGATAAACTGATGTTTTGAAACGAACAAAGTTGTTGTATACATGTGAATTGCCGACCGTGTCTGTGTGAAAAATACGATTATTGACTGCCTCGCGAGGCTATGGAGTGTCTATCACTGGTTTAAAGGCAAATATGGACTAGAATTATTCTCAAGAGCATACAAAATAAATAGGATCTTCAATGTACAACTTTTAAGACAAAACACACATACATTATTAGAATTCTTATTTCAAATACAACCTCAAATATTACGTTATGATATGTATGTATTTGTTAGTTAAAAAACAAACACAACACAACATGATATGTAGTAGATTAGGGATGAACGAGTTTTAAAAATTTTAGAATTCCCTGTAAACATTTTAATATTATCAAGCAAATTGATCCAAATTTTGTAATGTTAAAATCATTTATTTATAATGAAAAAAAAACTAGGATTCGATTTATGTATCAAGAATTAAGATTTAAGATTAAGATTCGAATTTACAATAGAAACTAAAAGTGTACAATTATTTCTGCTTAATAACTTCTTTAATTAATGTATTTGTGTGGCAAGGTGTTAACAGGAACATTCACTATAAACTGCTAACACCTATGTAAAGGAGGTTGATAATAAGGTTAATAATTTTTCGTGTTAATTCTTAACGTAAACTAATGTCAAATTTATATACAATTTTTAGAGTCAATACAGCAAAATAAGATGGAACTGATGAATCTAGATTTCGACCGGAAAAATTTGTAATGATACCTGAACTTAAAATAGTTTGTAATTTAAAATAACAGAAAATACCATTTAAAATAAATAATATTTTTTTTTTTTAAAACCATTCAACTTTTTTTTTCATTTAAATCAAATGGTTTTGGATATTTATTTTTAAATGTTGTTTAAACAACTGACACATCAGTAAAAGAAAAATGTTAAAATTTTTCCTACCTATTTCGTAAAAATAACTGATTATTTTTTTATTTGAACTTATATCCGATTTTTGTATGTTTTCTTTGTTTTTCCATTTACAAAATATATATTCTCTGTATATAAAGAAATAATGTTACTGGCTGACGGACTCATTTATTCAACATCGCCCAGGCCAAACCCCAAAAGGTAGGAGGCTGAATTTAGCCTTTAGCTAGAAACCTGAAATTTGAAATGTGCCTTTCTGAGAGTATGCGCTAACTCCTTGATAAGGTACATTTTAGAATTTTGGCCAGTTACGTTGTAAAAATGGGGGTTCAAAGGCCGAAAGTCTCCCCTTTACGGCATGCCCAAACCGTTGGACCTGGGAAGTTGAAATTTGGTATGCAGACTCCTTCTCTAGTGTAGATAAAAGCTAAGAAGTGATATTTGAAAAATCCAATGGGGAGGGGCAGAAAAGGGCGAAATTTTCCCCATCGACGGCCTTTCCAAACCGTTCGATATGGGAATTTGCAGGATCCCTTTCAAGTGTAGATAAGAGATAAGATGTGATTTTTGAAAAATCAAACGGGGAGGGACAGAAAAGCGTGAAATTCTCTTCCTTTACGGCCTGCCAAAACCGCTAGAGCTGGAGGGTTGAAATTGTGTATAATAGTTCCACCGGAGGTGTAGACATCCACCCAGGTAGGATTTTTGTAAATTCATATGAGGAGGGGTAAAAAGGCGGAAAATATCCCCCTTAACGGCCTGCCCAGACCGAAATAGCAAAATACCTTAAAATTTTAAACATGTATTACCTGGAATATGGACTAACTCACTGATAACCTACATTTTAGAATTTTTGCCAGGGACGTGGTAAAATCAGGTTTAAAAGGATTAAATGCCTGACCTTTAACAGCTTGGCGAAACCTAGCTGGACCTAGGAAGTTGAATTTTGGTATGCAGGCTCCTTCTCCAGTGTAGATAACAGCTAAGATGCTAATTTTTGGAAAATCCAACGGGGAGGGCAAAGGAGGAGAAGTAGAGCTGGGAAGTTAACATTTGGTACATAGGTTGCCACTCCAGCCTAGACATCCACCCAAGTTGGATCCTTGGAAATTCTTACTAAGAGCTGCAATAAGGGAAACAGTCTCTCCACAAAAGGCCTGCCCGAACCGCTGAAACTAAAAAATTTAAATTTGGTATGCAGGTTCCTTCTTCAGTGTAGATAACAGATAAAACGTGACTTTTGGAACTTCTAACGCGGAGGGGCAATAAAGCGAAAATTCTCCCCGTTGACGGCCTGCCGAAAATGCTTGAGGTGGGAAGTTAAAATTTTGTATATAAATTCCTCCTCCATTGTAAATGTGCAAAAGTGCAAATTTGAAAATGTGCATATGTGCAAATTTGCAAATTTACAAAACCGCAAATGTGAAAATGTTCAAATTTGCATAAAATCATATGTGCAAATTTGCTAATTTGCAAAAGTGCAAATTTGCAAATGTGCAAATTTTGAAAAGTGCTTATTTGCATATGTGCAAAAGTGCGTATTTTTAAAATGTAAAAATTTTAAAAAGTGGAAATATTCAAATTTTCAAGCAAATTTTGAAAAGTGCAAATGAGCAAAAGTGAAAATTTGATTATTTGATGGTTTGATGGATTGATAGATTGATGGATCGATGGCTTGATGGAATGTACAAATATGCAAATGTGTAAATATGCACATGTGCAAATGTGAAAAAGTATAAATATGTAAATATTTATTTATTTTATTGAACATCAACCAGCCCAAACCGCAGGAGGTAGGACGCTGAAATTTGGTATGTCGGTTCCCCCTGCGACGTTAAAGAAGAAACCCCCTTTAACAGTCTGCCCAAACTCCTATAGCTGGAAACCTGAAATTCGAAATATGCTTTTCTTGCAGTATGTGCTAACTTATCGATGAAGTCCAGCTCTTAACAGCCTGCACAAATCGTTGGACCTAGGAAGTTGCAGGCTCCATCTGCAGTATAGATAACAGTTAAGATGTATTTTTTGGAAAATATAATGGGGAGGGGCAGAAAAGGGGAAAATTCTTACCATTGCCAAAACCTCTGGAGCTGGGATGTTGAAATTTGGCACAAAGGTTCCTCCTCCGGTGTAGAAATTCACCTTGGCTTTTTTCAAATGTTTACAGGGAGGGGCAAAAAGGTGAACAGTCTCCTCCTTAACGGGCTAACCCACCGATTTAGCCAGAAAGCTGAAATTTTAACTGGAGTATGGGCTAACACATTATTGAGGTACATCTTAGAATTTTGATCTGGTCTAAATTAAGGTCTCCAGGTAATGATGTGGGAACTTCGTATACTCCGAGCGTTATCCCTGGTAGCCATTTCCTACGCTAACAACGTAGCGAGTTTTGCCCGCTATGGGATATATGAGGAAATATTTGCAACGTAAAATTGCAATTTGGAAATAGAATGGAAATAGTACGAGTAAAATTAAAACACTAGCCAAGGGATACGAAATGGAATGAAACGGGTTACGAGTGGAATAAAAACACTTGACAAGGGGATTGAAATGAAAAGGAATGAGGAACGAGTGAAATCGATACACTTGATAAGGTTAAAAATAAAATGGAATGCGGAACGAGTGTAATTGAAACATAACATATTTCGATATTTAAAACTACCGATAACGAAGTATCATGCTTTTAAGCTAGTTGGTATATAAAATTATAATCTCAATTTTTTTGCTTGAAAAATGCATTTATTATAACAACAAAATGAATTGTTACATTATTCAAAGTATTGTCCATCGTTAGCCACTACTTTTTCTCATCTTTCTGCTAGAATATGGATTCCGCGCCAAAAGAACTGCTACGGTTTCGAGGTAAAGAATAAATCAAGCCAATTTCTGATACGCTATTCTGAAGTGAAGTGTTTTCCAGTGAGAGGGTTCTGTACGATCAAAACAAATGGTAGTCGGGCGGGGAAAGGTTTGTACTATAAGGCGGGGGAGGCAAAACTTTCCAACAACTACTGTCTTAATTGCTTTTTACCGGTCTATCTATATGTGGCCGAGCATTTTCATGATTAAATATTACAGCTTTATGTCTGGTCGCATATTACGGGCGGTTTTCGGCTAATGCTCGCTTCATACTAATTAATTGTGTTCGGTACAGGTCCCCTATGATCGCCCGGCTCGACTTCAGCAGCTTATTATATATGGGACCCACCTAGTCCCACCAAATACAGAGCATTACCTCGGCTGCATGAATCTTCGGCGTTGGTTTGGCTCATTGACCGCGCTTCATATACAATTTCTTGCGCTTCGGATTGCGGTAATACTAGATACATTTTTAATCGCCAGTAATGATTCGATTCTAAAATTACTGGTATTTATGAGTTCAAGTAGCATTTCGGATATGCGAAATCTTATTTCAACGTTTCTTGAGTTGACAAGAATCTTCATAAAGTAATACCTCCATTCCATCATGTTCTAACTTTTTTGGTTGACCTGGGCGGTCTTTGGCTTCCATGTAAAAATCACCACCTATAAACCGCACAAACCATCGCTTTCATTTTGAAATAGATGGAAGATATTCAGGACAGGCTTTGGTAAGCAATGGATGTGCTTCATCTGCACCGAGTAGTTCGATGTATATGTTTTAATTGTATATTTTTAATTTTACATGCTCGAGATCATAATTTAATGTTACTAACGAATAGTAAACACTAATTTTTTATTAAAATGGAAAAATTGTAAGGGTCAGCGTAAGAGGGAGTCCACATTTCAACCCGAGCGACCAGGTCATCTTCAGGCTCCTTATGAACCATCCAACCCATAAATAACTCATTGTTTTGAACAGGCTTATATATCACACACTCTAAGGAAAATGACTATGCGAAATTCCATTTATCAGTTAGTGAATGATTGATTACCCCCGTACAAATGAGCTTTTCTCATTTATACATGACCAAACACTTATATATTTTGATGGCAAATTTTGAATTTAAATTATTTGTTATCAATACATAGCGTCTATAATCAATACAATCCACAATTCGGTTGGTTCTACTGAAAACTAAATTTAATTGTATATCAGGATCAGGATAACCATATTTGCAGTTAACACTTTTGAATAACGACAATTTTTTTAATAATATTGTTAGATTGTACTAGTTTTATAGTAAATTCACTTAATGAAAGGTTGATTCTACCGTACTCAATAACTAAACGAATGTTATTTTTAAAGTTGATTGGAAATACTAATGATTGGATAATATAATTGTATTTAGTTCCTTTTACCTCTTTTTAATTCTCAATCCAATATTTTTGTTTTATTAATGTAATATTGAATATTCCAAATAAAATAACATTATTACAAATAAATGTTAATGGGTTTGATCGAATTTCAACCAATTTTTTTCCTGGGTGTTTGTTAACTTCAAAGCATTCTATTCTGTTTTTTTTTTTTTTTTTTATTTTTTTTTTTATTTTATTTATTTATTTATTTATTAATGTCATATCCTGCACAACAAGATTTAATATTATAATTACAGTACAGGAATTACCAAGCAAAAATAATAATGACAATTGTTAAAACATATTTAGGAATAAGTTGCAATTAGGTAAAATATTTTTAAAGCTTAAATTTAAATTACACAAGATTAAAAATAAAATAATAATAATAAAAAAAAAAAATATTTAAAGCCAAACAGGAAAAGTAAGAAAATATCAAGAATAATTTAGAAAAACAAATTTTTTAAAATGAGTAACGTTGCTGTTAAGTTGTTGGTTTTGTGGAAGCATATTCCAGAGACGAATTGCATTTATATAGAATTGCCACTCAGATACTAGACAATGATGTCTTGGTAAAATAATCTTTTTGCCCCTATTAGACTGAGCAAAACGAAGTTTTTCATAGAGGTATAACTCTTATCTTCATAAGATTTATAAATAAAACACCAAAAATTTACTTTGAGAAGCCGAAGTTCTATCACGTCGTCTTAATCCAAAAACTTAACGAACAATGCTATTATACGCCACGATAAGCTTAGATTGGCTTGCGGAGTCGCTATTGGCATAAAGTTCACAACCATACAATAACCCCGGAATCAGGTATGATTTGGCCAGCAGCAATCTAATTTTTAAAGGTGTAAAAGACACAATCAAAAAATAGTTAAAGGCGATTTCATTTGAATATGCGTGTGAACAGTTGGTACTGTTATAATAGCAGTATTTTATATTGAATTGTTTCATAAATGAAGAATTTTTTATACCATATAATGGGGTATTCTTGGTTTGTCATTTCATTAAAAGCTCTTTAGAGTTATAATTGAGATTTTTTCATTGGATTTCATTAGCATTAGTTTAGTAATACTAATGGCAAAAATATCATTGCAAAATAATGGTAATGAAATTTTCTGGTCCTACACAGAGAAAACTGATTCATTGTGACAACCGAATTTCTTACCAAACGTATAGTTTGGTTGGAGCCACCGATATATTTGTTTGTGGCGACCGAAATTCGGTTACTAATACATAATTGCGGTTGAAACCATATATTTCAATTGGATCTGGAATATATTTGGTTGCAACCAAACTGTTGTGTTGGCAAGAAATTCAGTTATCGCAATGAATCCGTTTTCTCTGTGTTCTTATGCTACTGAAATCGTATTTAATGCCTCAAAAATAAGTTACAACTGATCAAAACATCATTTAAAAGCAAATTTGAAAAACTAATACTTTGATGGAGTAAAAATTTTGCCCGTTCTGAAATCACGTGCTTACCCGAGTAAAAATATTTATATATAATCATATATATATTTTCATATGTCAGTTTGAATTACCATATCCAATTATACGAGGGCGGATCAATAAGTCTGTGACTTTTCGAAATTCTTTCCTAGTTATATGAAATGTAACACTGCTTCCATCAAGTACCACCTGTTAATAGGCTACTATCAAATTTTGGGCCAGTTCCGTCATTTACTTTGTGTAGGATTTTTCGAGGTCCATGAAATAGGCATTTGTTTTATCAATAATTTCATCGTTGGAGCTAAATCTCTTTTCACCGAGCCATTTCTTTAGGTTTGGAAATAGGAAATAGTCACTGGAGGCTAAATCCGGAGAATAAGGCGAATGAGGGGGCAATTCGTAGTCTACTTCATCGATTTTTGCCATGGAAACTAAGCTGTCACACGATTCCGTTGGTGGTCGATTGTGAGCAAACGCGGCAGCCATCTTGCGGAAAGCTTTCTCATACCCAAGTGATCGCGCAAAATTGAAACCACTGCACCATGTGAGATGCATATGTCTTCCAAAATCTACTGCACATTCAATCTCCGATCGGCCAACACTAGATCGTGAATTTCTTCAATTGTTTTGGTTGTAGAGACCTTAAGTGGGCGTCCAGAATGTTCGGCATCTTTCGTGCTTGTAAGACCACAACGAAAGTCAGTAAATCACTCTTTTACCATTGAAATCGATGGTGCAGTGTCCCATAGTATGTATCAAGCTTTTCCTTGATTTGATTGACGGTTGTTTTTGAATGGCTTACACATGGCTTACATATGGTCCATTATCAAAAATATTTTTTAATATGGTATGAGATATAATTATATATGATTGAATATTTAGTCCAATATAAGATATAATTATATATGTTACAATATTTGCAAACAAATTTAAGATATTGTTACATATAGTTGCATATCAAGAGAATTTTATAAGATATAATTAGATATAATTCGAATCCCGGGCAGGGAGATATTATTTTTTCTATATTAATATTTGCTACAAAACTTTCAAATTTTAACCCATTTCGGTACCATTTCGGGACCTAGAAATTTTTGATAGGTACATATAATTATATACGATCTTTGTTGCCTAAAGTCCTATAAGTGGTGAAAATTTATATAATGTTTTTGTTTGTTATAAATATAATTATTTTTCCATAAGTCCATAAGATAACATTACATTACATATAGTTTTATATAATTATATAAAACCAGATAAGTATAGGACCAATTTAAAATTATATTTTTTTAAGTTAAATTTTTTTATACGTTTATTAGTAAACTAAATTCCGTATATATTGTTGGATATAATCTGATACAATAAACTGATACTATTAATCCCTAAATATATTGCTGAATCTAATTAGATCTGCCATTTTTCGAATCAATTTAGATCCTTCTAAGTCACCAAGTATATTACTGTATCTAATTTAATCTGCCATTTTTCGGATATATTTAGATCTAACTAATTCTGGGTCTAATTTGATCTGCCAATTTTCGATTCAATTAAGATCTAACTTTATTGCCAAGTATATTGTGGGATCTAATACAATCTGCCATTTTTCGGAACAAATACGACCAGCTAGATATTAAAACAGACATAAAACAGTATCAAATTGGATATGAAAAATATTACTCGGGTAGTTTTCGAAGTACTGGCCATGTTACAAAATATCTAGTAACTCAGAAAATAAGCAAGTCAGGTCATTTTAACAATTTATTTAGATTTTAAGTTTGTATTGTTATATTTTAACGGACATATTATGAAAATTATTTTCCACTGACTTAATTTATTGTTTTTTCACTTATTTACTATTTATTAATATTATTTTTAAATTAATCTAGAAGGTAAGGAGTTATAGTTCTTTTTAGTTTAAAAAATAATCATACCCCAATATTGATTCTACACAGGGATTTGTTTAATTCGAGTTAAAGTACACCAAATACGTATACGTAATATAACACAGTGCAGCATTTTTAAGGTCATCGTGTGGTTCCTCCTTCATACCCGTTTTTTTTTGAAGTATATATCGAAACTAAAAAAAACCTGCAAAGGACTTGGCCAGATTACATCGAATTTTTTTTTTATGGACACCCTAAGTTTTTGTACCCAAACACGATTTTTTTAAAAAAGGAAAATTTTTATGGAATCCATATATCATAAACCGTTTGGAATTTTGTTTTTATGTCTTTAGCAAAGTTGTAGATCCAAACCAAAGCAAAAAAATTCTCATATGGACCGACCCAAAAAAATTGCATCCACTGCATCAAAATTGCAAAAAATTGGGAAAAAATGCTATTTTTTCATGATAATATGGAAATATATATATAATAAATATATTCATTTTTTCAAAAACATATCAGCATTACAACAATAAAATGTTTAAATAGTAAATTTGAAAACAAGTAACAACAAAAACGGCATTAACCTATATAGTCTTTCTTTGTCGAAACGACAAACATTGGCTATGCAAAATAAGTGTGAGCAAAAAGATGTGCTTTCTAGGGTTAAGGAATGTTCGTATTATGATGACATGTACTAGAGAGTTGTTTATATTGTTGTTAGATATAATTTAGCTGAAGAAAGATTTCTTAAATTCCCAGTATTTAAGCCATTTCAGGACAAAATCATGAAAAAATCATAAAAATAGCATTTTTTCCCAATTTTTTGCAATTTTGATGCAGTGGATGCAATTTTTTTGGGTCGGTCCATGTGAGAATTTTTTTGCTTTGGTTGGGATCTACAACTTTGCTAAAGACATAAAAACAAAATTCCGAACGGTTTATGATATATGGATTCCATAAAAATTTTCCTTTTTTAAAAAAATCATGTTTGGGTGCAAAAACTTAGGGTGTCCATAAAAAAAAATTTCGATGTAATCTGGCCAAGTCCGTTGCGGATTTTTTTTAGTTTCGATATACACTTCAAAAAAAACCGGGTACGAAAGAGGAACCAATTTATGTGTTGCACTGTGTAATTGTAGCAGATTTTAATGACTCTGATACCGTTTTATTTTCTAAACAAAATTTTGATTCTTTTTTTTTTGCAAACGAAAAAAAATATTAATAAATAGTAAATAGGCAAAAAAATCAAATAAATAAAGTCATTGCAAAAGAGTTTTCGGAGTCTTTTCAGTAAAATTTAATCAAAAAATTGCAAATACAAATTTAATATGTAAATATCTTGTTAAAACGGAGTTCGCCACTGAATTCTACGAAATATTTGAGATAAGGTTTTTTGTTAGCATTTAATGTAAAAGGTTTTTCATTTCAAGTGCCAAATTATTCACAACTTAAAATGGTGCGAGATTTATGTATTTTATTAGGCTATATGCCAAAAAAATTTACTTTTTGATTTTCAAGATATGAATGCCGACGAATTTTTAATGCTTCGGGTGTAGAGTCAGGTACCTTAATTGCTAATTTGAGTGTCCCTCACTTGTCCTAAAGCGGAAATTTGAGGTGGCCTTTAAGACTTGGATTTTTTAACTTTTTATGAATTTTACGCATTACTTATTTTAACAGCTACAAATTCAATGTTTTTATTTGTTGGATAGTTAGCTTGGGTAGTAATCTTCCATTTTCGGTTATTGTTGAAATAATACACTATGAAAAAAATGTCAACAACAAAACTTGGAAGTAAGAAAATACTTCTGCTAACATTAACCGCGGCACAAGTTGTTAATGACTTCAAAATCTAAAATTCTGCGGTGGTGCGTGACGATCGCACTTTTCGTTTACAAGAAAATTTGGAAAATGTTCAAAAGAAGCGAAAAAATTTAAAAAATGCGTTCTTTTCACCTACATTCACATATAACTTTTGAAGTAGCACCACCGCAGAATTTTAGATGTTATAGTCATCAACAACTATGTTGATTTTCAAGGCATAATATTCAGCCGAATTTGTGCCGTATAAAAAACATTAAATCCTTTTAAAATTCATTTTTTTTCTATTTTTTAATTAATTTTTTTCCGATTTTAGTCCCGATCAGGGCTGGAGAGGGGGCAAATAAAGGGCCTTAGGGGACCCGGAAATCGATTTCCTAGATTATTCGTAGTCTAAGAGTTTTCTTAGGAAAAGTGGGGTTATTTGTGGACCTATCCGGATCAATCGACAGGTCTACCGGAGCCTAAACTTTGCCTGGAACATTCCAAAGAGATACCACCAGGGGGACCCCCAAAAAACGTAGTGGAAAATATTGGGTACCTAAATGTACCCTTGGGGGGTAATGTACCCTATTTATTACCCGAGCAGGGCGAGAATGGGGGCAAATCAAAGGGCTAATTACGATGATTATTTCGTACATAGGACCCAAGGACGTACCTCCAATAGGAGACCCGGAAATCGATTTCCGAGATAAGGCGTAGTCAAAGGGTTTTCTTAGGAAAAGTGGGGTCATTTGTGGACCTAGTCGGGAGTTATAGCGGTCAATCGACAGATCTACCAGAGCCAAAACTTTCCCTATTAAAATAACTAAAATTTTATTCGCAAAACTAAAAATGTAAGTACGTACAAAACTTTAATGATGAATTTAAGTTACATACATATTTTAATATAAATTTGAAACTATTTCATTATTTATTTTTTATTTATTTATTTATTTATATATTTATTTATTTATATATATATTTGTTTTTTAATGTCATATCCTGCACAAAAAGATTTAATCTTATAATTACAGTACAGGAATTACCAAGCAAAAATAATAATGACAATTGTTAAAACATATTTAGAAATAGGTTGCAATTAGGTAAAATATTTTTAAAGCTTTAATTTAAATTACACAAGATTAAAAAAAATAAAAATAATAATAATAAAAAATATTTCAAGGCAAACAGGAAAAGTAAGAAAATATCAAGAATAATTTAGAAAAACAAATTTTTTAAAACGAGTAACGTTGCTGTTAAGTTGTTGGTTTTGTGGAAGCATATTCCAGAGACGAATTGCATTTATATAGAATTGCCACTCAGATACTAGACAATGATGTCTTGGTAAAATAATCTTTTTGCCCCTATTAGACTGAGCAAAACGAAGTTTTTCATAGAGGTATGAAGGTTTTTGCGTGTAAATGATTTTATGTAAAAAGAGAAGTACTCTTATTTTCATAAGATTTATAAATGAAACACCAAAAATTTACTTTGAGAAAGCCGAAGTTCTATCACGTCGCCTTAATCCAAAAACATAACGAACAATGCTATTATACGCCACGATAAGCTTAGATTGGCTTGCGGAGTCGCTATTGGCATAAAGTTCACAACCATACAATAACCCCGGAATCAGGTATGATTTGGCCAGCAGCAATCTAATTTTTAAAGGTGTAAAAGATTTGGCTGCCCAAAGTTGTCTTAGTTTCATGAATGTCTGACCCACTATTGTGTTAATATGGTTTGTCCATGTTAGACTACTATTTAGTATTAGACCAAGATTTTTAGCTGTTGGGACAATGTTAATTTTCTCGTTGTTAATGGCGATATCATGTTCGAAAACTGGATTTAAAGTTTTTTACGAATTACCAAGCATTTGGATTTTCGTGGATTAATACAGAGCCCATTAGCTGTTGCCCACCGGTATAAACTATTAAGATCAGCGTTGATTTTATCAATATTCTCTTTTATAGATTGAACAGGACTGCTCAAGTAGAGTTGTACATCATCTGCGTACATGTGTATCTTAAAATATGAAAGATATTCAGGTAAGTCATTAATATAAAGGGTGTCCCAAGAAGAACGCAATTTTTAAATTTTAAATAAAACACAGATATTTAAAAAAAAAATCGTGAAACTTTATTATATCGTAAAGTAGACAGAATGAGGTTATGTATGGAGCAATATATCGTGCAGATGGCCGCCGCGGCTTTGCTGGCATGCACGCGATCTTTTAATGAAATTTTCAATGACCGTTTTGCATGAATGTTGCGGTATTTCATTAATGCAGCGTCCAATTTCCTCTTTTAAGGCTTGAGTCGTCGTCGGCTTATTCGCGTAAACCATCGACTTCAAAAAACCCCAAAGAAAAAAATCTAATGGTGTTAAATCGCACGATCTAGGCGGCCAATTCTGATCTCCAAAACGCGAAATAACACGACCGGGAAATGACTGATGCAGCAATTGAATTGTTTCTCTGGCTGTATGACATGTGGCGCCGTCTTGTTGGAACCACATGCCCTCCACATTCATTTCTTCAATTCTAGGCAAGAAAAAACTGGTTATCATTTCACGATACCGAACACCATTGACTGTTTGCGCTTGACCTGCCTCATTTTCATAAAAAAAAGGTCCAATGATTCCTCCAGCCCAAAAACTACACCACACAGTGACACGTTGAGGATGCATTTGCTTCTCGTGAATCACTCGAGGATTTTCCCCACCCCAAATGTGACAATTTTGCCTATTGACGAAGCCATCAAGATGAAAATGGGCCTCGTCACTGAAGATGATTTTATCGGCAAAATCAGCATTTTCATGTTGTCTCTCCAATACCCAATTAACGAACTCCCTTGAACTTTGTATGCATGAAGATGCAAATCTTTCGTCAAAATTCGCTGCAAAGTGGATTTGGAGACACCAATTTGCTGAGCTCGGTGTCGAATTGAGGTGGATGGAGTTTGAGCGACATCATCACGTACAGCTGCGACATTTTCGGTCGATGGCGCGTTGTTGTCTTTACATCACTAACAGACTCAGTTTCGGCAAATTTATCCATTAATCTCTTTACAGTTGACTCTTTTGCAGCATTATTGTGACCCCAAATTGATCGCAATTTGCGAACTCTAGCCGCAAAACTTTCACCATTTTGGTAAAACAATTTCACAATGAGAATGCGTTGTTCATTCCATTTTTACTAACCTCGTACCTTCTACTAGCAAACAATAACAATTGTTTAAATGTCAAACAATGACACTTCGAATGTTGCCAGATTTAAAAATTGCGTTCTTCTTGGGACACCCTTTATATGGAAAATAGCAGCGGACCCACAATCGAACCTTGGAGTACACCTCTCTTATTATTATTTACATATACGGATTGCGTATGAGGTATGAGGATTGCGTATGAGGTATGAGGACAAAAGCTGAGTGGAAGTTGATGAAAAATTAAAAAAGCGTCTAAGTTTCATACAAAAGCTTTTGATACGGTCAACCACCATAGGTTGACCGTATCAAAAGCTTTTGAGTGCTCAAGAAGTACAAGAAAGTTTATTTTACTATCATTCAGTTCACGCCTATGTTTTCACAGACATTAACCAGGACTTTCACGCAGCTATGATTAGGACGAAAACCAGATTGCTTATCTGACATTAAACCGGTATCATTAATATATCTACTCGTTTGGGTGTGCAAAATCTTTTTAAAAACTTTCGAGAGATAACATAGTATCTGAACCAAAGGTAGGTCTGTAAAAATTGAGTTCAATTCATCGGAATCAGTCGTACAGCTATTGTTGTTAGCTTTTCCAATACCAATTTCTCGGATTGTTTGCCAAGTATTTTTGGATTCCAAAGCTGAAGAAAAACGTTTAGAATAGTATTCGGCTTTAGCAATTCTGATATTTTGGTTGACTACCTTTCTAGCCGAGCGATAACTATTTTTTAATTCGGGGGTTTTAAAACGTTTCCATCGGGAGTATGCAACATCTCTATGAGAAATTGATTGTTTTATGGCAGCTGAAAACCATAGTTTAGACTTAAATGAAGATGTTTTTATTTTCAGTGGAACTGTTTCTTCATAAAGTCGCAGCAGGTTGTTTTGTAAGAAGCACAATTGATCATCTTATAGCTCTTTTCTTACCCATTCGGTTATTTTTCAACTAATTTTCAAAATGCAAATAATATGAATTCATATGTTCAGCAAAAATACTCGCCAAAATATTTTCAACAAAGTTGCTGAACATTATTTGGTCGAATTCTGGAAATTTAAAGGACAAAATTTAGATTTTCTTCAATAACCTAAAATCACGGTAATTTTGTAAATAACGGAATTATGAAAAGTCGCACAACAAAAGTTGCTGCTGAAGCCCTAAAGAACCATTTTAACAATAAAAAAGTTCTTTTCACAAAAAGTCAATTTTGGCATATTGCTAATTTTAGTAGAGTTGGGCTTTATCGTTCATTTTGGTAAAAGAAAAACTACAACGTTATTAAAAATAAAAATGTCTAAAGTACAGTACTGTTTAGGGACACCTTACCGATTGTTTCGAAATTTTTACTATTGATAAAACTTCTTTTTGGGAGTTCAAGGCCACCACTACCATCTATGTACCAGTTCACACATTCACTATTGCGATATCCGAAATCAATGCATTAAAAATCGAATTGCTTCTCCCTCGAATTATTTTCTATTTCCTAACTGAAAAAAATGGCTCATGGTAAATGATTTAGATACTCTTTTAACAATAAACTAAGATTTGTGTATCAAGTAGAGTATTCATAAACCGAAAACCGGTCAACCGGTTTCTTTATTTTTAAAAACCGATCTGTTTCGAATAGTTTTTAAATTCGAAGAAAATCGAAAACCGGTCTTTTTTGTTCGGTTAACCGGTTTTTTTAATTACATCACCAACTGGGTTACTTGGTCTCTTTTATTTTTTCCGAAGACCTATAATCGTTTGTTTGGTTATGAAGATTTAGATGTAAGTCTGATAGATTCCGATGAAGACTTAACTTTGGATATTCGAAATTCAAAAAGTTTAATTTCTGATCTAAATAACACAACAAACAGTATTCAAAATCCTGAAAAAGAGACTGTACAAAATCATTCATCATTATATGATGATTTCATATATCTTGACAAAAGAACTGAAAAGTTGGAAAATTTATATAATTGTTTCTTGACTATTTGTCCAACATCTATTATTAGTGAAAGAGTATTTTCCACTTCTAGCTTTATCAAAAGCCAACAAAAAAATCGTCTTAAAACGAAACATTGAAATAGCATATTATTTCTAAAATATTATTTTAGAAATGAAAAATAGATTTTCTTTTTACATATTTAAAATTTAATATTAAAAAAACTTATTTAATGCCAAACGTTTTACCCAATTTACAAACTTAATGATCTCTATTCATTTGATATGAATATAGTTTTATAATATTAATTTTTAAGATATTATATAAAAAAATATTAAAACCAATGAATGAAATGTTGACCGGTTTTTTCTGCAAAAACCGGTTGACCGTTTTTTTAATTATATTTTTCGAAGAAAACCGAAACCGGTTTTTTCAAAAGGCCGGTTTTTTGCATACTCTAGTATCAAGCTAAAGGAGATATGTGTAGAAATAGGGAAATTTTTTTCTAAATTTGTTGTGTTTTCTTTGTTTGGTCGGCTAATTTTGGGAAAGAATTTTTTTCATCAAATTGTGTTTCTGCTATCATTTTAATCGAGATTGTATGTACAACCAAACAAGTGTTTGTTTATGACAACATCCAGATATATACGAGGTAGTATTTATATTTAAACACATACGTGGGATTACTTTATTGAATCGACTGGTTATTAGATGATTTGATTTATAATTTATATGAAGGGTAATAATTTTATTTTTGGTTGCGGTTTATTTAACTTGCTTTCAAGATATTTAGAAAATATATTTATTTGAATATTGACATAAGTCTAAAGAATTTCAGTCTAAGTTTCATACAGTATTAAAATTACAATAAAAACTTTTTGATCTTTGGCCAGATAATTAATCTTAGTCTATGGTTAAAGGAGTATCAATTCAAATTTTCGAAACTGTTTACAAGTAATGTTAATGAAATTCCCACACCAACGGAAAATTCCCATTGATGGCATATGTAATGTATACTAGTTGTTTATTTGTGTGTTCTTAGGTATACAAACAAATAATATTTGTGTAACATTCTATACATAGAAGTACATATGTAGATTTAAGTCAAAAATTTCTTTTATTTGATACATCGCAAAAACTCATTTAAGAAATGCTACAAAAATTAACAGAACAAAAAAAATTAATGGAATTTTTAAGAAGAGAAAAAAAAAACACATTTGAAATAACAAAAGAGGCCGTAAATAATTTAAATATAACATATATCTATATTATATGCCTAAATAGAAATTCAGAAAAAAAATATAATGTAAACATGGTCCACTTACAGAAAAAATCATAAATTTGGGTTGAATTGTGAAAAAATTTAAATTTCTTTTACTTGAAAATACTCTGGTTTATTATCTTTTTTTTTTTTTTTTTTATTTCAAATGGCACTACGCACCGCGGCCACAATAGGTCTTTTGTGCTGCCCAGAACCACCCTAAAGGTTCAAGCTATTGATGAAGCCAAGAACCTTACCGGGTGAAGTGTTCCAAATGCTCGAAGGCGACAAGAAACGGTACCCAAAAACTTCATCCTCCTGACACAAAGCCCAGGACAATCGCAGAGGACATGCTCTGACGACTCCGATTCCAACCCGCAAAACCTGCACAACTCAGTGTCCGATTGACCCTTCTTGTGCCTATGGTACCTAAGGTCGCAATGCCCAGTAAGGTATCCAGTCAGGGTCCTTAGGTCCCTTCGACCAAGGGCCAATAGTCACCCAGATCCACCACTGGGCATAGATATAAATCTCTTAGCCTGTCGTTGGCCACGAGATGTTTGCCAATAATCGTTAAATCTCGACTCTCTCCAAAACCTGAGCCTCTCCCTAAGATAGTCCATGGGCACCCCGCGGAAAGGTTCAGGGCCAATGAAGGGCCGACGGGCACCTCGGTTGGCCAGACAATCCGCCCTTTCGTTGCCCCTCATGGCCCGGAATCCATCCCAGGGTAAGGGAGTTGCTCCTACCGAGTCGGTTGAGTGCCGTAATACATTCCATGACAAGTTTAGATGACACCTCGTGGGACATAAGAGCCCTGAGTTCCGCCTGACTGTCAGAGAGAATATAGATACGAGATCTGACCACACGTCTCCGTAGGCATTCCTCTACACACACACATATGGCGCAAATTTCCGCCTGGAAAATGGAGGGATATTTGCCCATGGGAAGGGCGCGCTGGAACCCGGGCCCTAAAACCCCCGCACCCGTATCCTTATTCAGCTGTTTCGAGCCATCTGTAAACCATAACTGGGCCCCAACTTCAGGTTCCCAAGTCCAGTTGGTCCACATGCTCCTATCAAAAGACATAGTGTCAAAATACCTGACCAAAATCTGTTCTGGCAGCATCCTATCCGTGACGGTTCTGATTGGGTCATCCATAAGAACCTTGGCGCCGGTTCTCATGCTACCGAATTCCCTAAGTCTAGTTGAGCCCATGACGGCCGCCTCCATTACAGAGATATGCAATGGAGGAATTCCCAGCATGGTCCCCGTAGGGCAGGTCCTGCTGGCGCCTTACTTCTGTGTTAAACATCTTGGCAAGTAAATACTCTGGTTAAAATTACAATTAGTTTTTATAAAAACACTATGGTAACACGCACAGAAAACATCTCTTAAAATATTCCAATTAAAAATGCATTTAAAGGAAAATTATCAACTCTGGATTTAGATCATTGGTGGGCATTAAGTTTAACAATTGTTAAATACCAATACCCACGCATTCTTATGCTCTTGCATTTAGGCGTCGGTGAGACAGCGACGAATGCAGATGTTCAGCGGATGCTTTAATATTTTTTTTTAAATTTACAGAAAATAAATTATTGATCACACTCAAAAAATATTGTATGTTAAAAAATGCATTTGGTTACCAATGCCTTTTATGTTATCAAACATTTAAGGAATATGGGGAACAAGTTATTAAAAGACATTATGATTGTTTTCATAGTAATATGAATAAATTAAATGCTGAGGAAAGATAATAGCTTTTTAATAGAAATAACAATTTTTTTTTTTTGGATAAATCGAAAGGATTGTTGTTAGAAGCGGAAGTCAAAGAAACAAAGTAAGACAATGAATTAAAAATGGAAATTTCCAGCTTAATAATATTGGTTATTGCCAGACAGGGCAGACCATTTTCCAAAGGAATTTTCATTAAACAAATTATGAAAAAAAATTATGCAAAGACTTAAACCTCTTGGCTTTTGTTTCTTATTCTATTACCATATAATGTCACAAAATGACGTTATAGGGTAAAAGATTAAATAACAAAAACTAAGGGATTTATTTACCTCGTTCCTGTGAATAACCTATTAAAAAATTTTGTATGTCTTTATTTATTTTATATATTGTTATTATTATTATTATTATTATTATTATTATTATTATTATTATTATTATTATTATTATTATTATTATTATTATTATTATTATTATTATTATTATTATTATTATTATTATTATTATTATTATTATTATTATTATTATTATTATTATTATTATTATTATTATTATTATTATTATTATTATTATTATTATTATTATTATTATTATTATTATTATTATTATTATTATTATTATTATTATACCCTTCACCACAGGTGGAAGGGTATATATAAGTTTGTCATTCCGTTTGTAATTTCTACAATATTGATCTTAGACCCTATAAAGTATATATATTCTGGGTCCTTATGAAGAGCGAAGTTGATTTAACGATGTCCGTCTGTCCGTCTGTCCGTCTGTCCGTCTGTCCGTCTGTGTGTTGAAATGGGTTTCCGAAGAACCCAGACGTGATGAGGACTTGATTCTTTTTTATTTCTGTTACATGTGATCCATTTCTGTTTGCTATTAAAAATCAGACAGATCGTTAATAAATGGCTGAGATATTAGCAAAAAACCAGGACCACCTCTAATTTTTCCAGTAAAATCCCTTTGTTTAATATGTATGTAGAATTTTGAGCATTTTTTACTAACTTTGTTGTTTTTTTCTTTCATCTCCACCATTTATACACAAACAACACACATACAAAGATTTGTCATTTAAATAAAAATAAACAAATCCCTAATGACGAAGACTTTTATATATGTACATCTATTGACGATGATTTTGTGTAAGCTTCAATAGCTCAGTTGCCTAGACGCCATGTCACAAATACTTTTTTTCTCTAAGCCCGCGGAGTTCTAGGTTCAAATCTCGGTAAGGTCAATTCACTTTTTTTTTTGTACATTTTTTTTTTATTATTTTCTTAATATATTTTTTTTTGCTTATTTTTGGTTTTTTTTACATTTAATAATTAATTTAAATAAAATTTTATATTAATAATTAAATAATCCATAAATAGGCTAAAAACATCAAAATTTGTATAAAAACCCTCTGATACTAACAAAATACAAACGGTTTTATTTCTATTTTTTGCTCCGATTTAAAAGAATTTATAAAAAGATTTTTAAACCATTTTATTTCTCACATATTAAGAAAATTTTATACATAATTTACCTTTGAGTGAAACTATTTTAGGTCATAACTTATAATAATTTATAAAAAAAATTATAAACTATTTTCCTTCAAATTTTTAAAATTAAGCTAAAAAAATTACAAATATTTCTAATAAAAAAGCGAAATAAAATCCTAATGCAAATTTGCCAGCTAAATCAAACTATTTTGTAGAAATAAAACACATGCAGTTCTAGTGATTTCTTTTAACGATTTGTTGAAATTCTTTTCTTTCACCTCTTAACCTTTTATACACAAACAACAAACACTATTCTAGAGCTGTATTATGACCTATGGATACGTCTTATATAGCAAAAGATCGAAAATCTTTAGTATAACATATTTGCTGAAAAACTCGGAAATATCGGTTCAGATACAAAAAAGTTATGCCCAAAACATACATTTTTTTAAAATACATATTTTCTGGAACCATAAATCTTCCCGAGTCCAAGTTTTATCTCCAAACTAAATGGTTAATTTCCTCTTAAAGGCGTCCGTATATAAATCTGTCCATTTCATATATGTCCATATATAAACTTCAGTTTTTTCCCAACCATGGTGAAGGGTATATAAGATTCGGCATAGCCGAATTTAGCCGCTCTTACTTGTTATTATTATTATTATTATTATTATTATTATTTTTATTATTATTATTATTATTATTATTATTATTATTATTATTATTATTATTATTATTATTATTATTATTATTATTATTATTATTATTTTTTTTTTTTTTTATTATTATTATATTATATTGTACATTATGCCGTATGCTACTAACTGTCGTTTACGAGTGTACTTAAATAGTTTCTTCCATTTTTTTACTCTCTCTTGCTGACTAATACAACTGCAGAATTTTTGTGCCCACCACTGATTTAGATCACTTTTTAATTGCATTAATCGACTTTACACCCAGAAAATAATGTTCTAAGTTTCCAACTGAAATTCGGTTATTATTACACACCCATAATATTCAGCAATCATATGTGATTCTGTTTATGCTAACGGAATTTATTTGTTGACGTAACCAAAGTTAAGTTCTTAATTCTTAGTTCTAAGTTCTTAGCTCTTTCTTTGTCTGTATGTTGCTGTCCCCTCAAAAACAGTCAGGAAAACTTTAGTAATGAAAACGATAAATGAATGCATCTTTGTAATGTAAACCCCACGCATGTATCATTATTTTTCAACATAAAGTAATGTGTTACCGATTATTGAGTACATAATTTATTAATTTGTAATGTGTACTCTCTATTTAGCCTTACCCAGCAAAAACATTGCATTAACTACTTACCAGGCTATCTACTTGCTTAATTACTTTTGTTCACGATGTCCAAAAAGTAATGGGTACTCATTATTTTTTGATTGTTTGTAAGCGAGAGGGTAATGGGTGGTCATTACTTTGTGTTTTTTGTAAGTGAGGAGATAATGACCACTCATTACTTTTGGGACATCGCGAACAAAGTAATTAAGCTCGTAAATAGGCTGGTAAGTAGTAGAAACCATGTTTTTGCTGGGTACGTTGGAGCAACAATGAATTTGTTAAATATTCACTACATTTAGCATTATTTAGAAACATGCATTACTTTGTAACAGAGAACTGCAACTGCTGATGGCAAAACGTTCATACGCAATCAACACAGGAATAAATATGTGTTTGCGTTCAAAAGCTGAATATACTCCAGTACACATATTCGTTGATGATTTTAAATCAATCAAACCACGTGCAACTTGTTCTGTCTCTGATTTAAACATCGTTCGTTTTCATACTATTAATTATATTCTCCTTCGTTCGGGTCAACAATAATTGTTTTGATGTAGATTAAATCAGAATATACAACAAAGACGCGTGTGTGTGTTTTTCATAATTAAAACAAAATAGTTTCATATCAATAAAAAGGGGATTTTGTAGAAACACATTTCATAAATGGTAAAGTGTACTAGGGTGGCCCAAAATCAGGGGCGGATCCAGCTCTAACTTTGGTGGGGGAGGGGGGGGGGACTTTTTTGATTTTATTTATACCCTCGACTAAGTTATGAGTGAAAATGTAAAGGTACATTTAAATTTCCCATTCAAATTGGTGTATTTTAGTACAATTTCATAACATAGTAAAATTTCATAACTGTACTATCTTTGATTTGGTAAATGATTGTATACTTAGGACATGGGTGGAGGGTATACAAAAATTCGGCACAGCGGAATTTAGTATTTTTTACTTGTATAATTATAAAATCATATTTTTTTATATGTTTTACAAAGGTTCATTATATTATAATGAGGATCCATCCATGTTATGCTCTATGGAAAAAATTTGAAATGAAACGAAAAATTTAAAAATTTTCTTAAACAGTTTTTATAAATAAATTAGTAAAAAAGGCTTAAATTGGGCTGTACCGAATCTTTAAATACCCTCCACCAAAATCCTAAAAAATGTTCTCTACTGTTTTTGATACAATTAATGTAAAAAACTTTAGAAGTAAAATTATGGACGTAAAAAATTTTTTGGAGATGAAAAACTTTTTGGGATGTGGAAACAAATTTTGTGGTGTAAAAAAATTTTTAATGGTGAAAAAATTTTTAATGGTGAAAAAATTTTAAATGGTGAAAAAAAAATTTTGTGTGAAAAAATTTTTTGAGGTGAAAAATATTTGAGGTGAATATATGTAAAATATTATTTATATCTAAGCGACTGGTAAAAAACAAGTGTAAATATTTGACTTGCCAGTCGCTACTATGAAAACCTATGAAAACAAGACTTAAAAAAATAAAAATGAATTCCGTACAACAATTAAAATTACTTAGTCTTTACTAAATTGCAAAAAACAAAAGTAAAAGTAAATTATTAAATTAATAATTTAATGTAAATTATTTTAATTTAAATTGTTCGATAAAAAATTCATATGAAAAACAAAACAGAACAGTTTAAATAAATTAGTTTCTAAATAAAGAAGTTTCATAAAAGTTTTGAAAAAATATTCCAAATTAGTGTAAAATAAAAGTTAAAAAAATAAAAATTAAAAAGAAATAAGATGTCATGATCGAGTATGATTAGAAGATATGCCGTTTTTTAACTAATTTTGATTTTCCTTCTGAAAATAATTTTTTTATCGATAAAGCATTACGATTTATTCATTTCATTATAGAATCTTTATAAAAATCACAAAATCTTTTTTTACACGTAATTTTTGTACATAGGTCTTGAACATTCTAAACGTCATTATAAAAATTAAAACTTAACTAATTTAACTTTTGTCTCTGTTATACCGAGCATTTTAAGATTTGTTTTAAAAAAAGTTTAAAATAAAAAACGTAAAAAGTGCTAAATTAAGTAAGCTAATCTTTAAACGAAAATTAAAAATACATATCGATGGCTTAATATAGAAAAGGCGTATCTCGGTTTATCCTATTTTTAATAGGATAAGGAAATTCATTTCTCTAAAAAATGGTTCTTTGGTAAAAACGTGAAATACTTTTAATATTCACATGACATCAACAAAATTAAATTTTTTTACTATATTTTCGCTTTTTAAAGATAGAAAATCGTATAATGTTGTTAAAAATACTTACGACAATAGTATAGGTATATATTATTAAATATATAATATAATCAAAAAATTATTTTCTTTTACCAAAACTGCCATTAGCTAAGTAACTATCAACTTAAGGAGATTTTACCATTTAATTTTTTTTAAGAGAATTAAATTTCCAATAAAAATAGATGAAAAAAAAATTAGACAATATTTAAATTTAACCGGATTGGGCAAGTCTGAGATATCAATCTAATTTTTTTTTCCAAAAAAATATTTTTATTTCAAAAAGAAGAATATTTGTGGTATTGCATTACAAATAAAAATTCTAAAAAAGCGGACTTAAGTCCCACCCTAATGTACACTATACAATTTATGAAATGTGTTTCTACAAAACCCCTTTTTTATTGATATGAAACCATTTTGTTTTTATTATGAATACATACGCTGACTTTTTGTTGAGTGATTAAAGTTGAATAAAACATGTTCGACATGATGCTGATTTTATTCTGCACTCCATTTTATTGAGTGATTAAATGTGAATATGAATTTTAGTATGAAGCATTACTTTACATTATTTTACATATTGGTAAGCATGAATACATTACTTTGAGCCTCTTCGCCTGTAAAAGTCATCAATGAAGTAAGGTGTAAGGTATTGCGTCGGCCCCTATGACTATACATTACTTTAGTAATGTGTGACTTTGCCGGGCATGGTAATAACATACCATAAAAAATAATGTAATACCCATAATATATTACTTTATTGTTATTATTATAAATTAAATGATAATAAGTTACCTGTTATGGTTGACCTTTTCTATTATTTTCATAATAACAACTTTATTTAAAAACTATAAATATTACTTCTTAAAAATAAATTCGAAATTTTGTAAATTCTTGTGCCACCAAAAAATGCTCAAAACTGAACAAAAAGCTCCTCATTATTTGACCTTTGACAATCAATGGTATACATACAGCCGTGGTCATGCAATTAAGTCATTATACTAACATTTTTTTCTGAGTTCCTTGATTTTTTGTTCACTCCAAACATATCGAATATATACGCTCAGTTAGTAGAAAAATTTGTAAACGGCTTTCAATCCCACTTTACTATTTTTGTACTGATTTTTAGTAAAAATCTTATTATTTATTATTTTGCCATTTACATATTACAAACTACAGAATTTTCCAGAATATTTACAAATTTTTGTTGCTAACTTTAATTTTACAAATTTTTGAAAACCGATTCGCTTAAATTAGCATAAAAATTTACTAATTTTAAAAAAGTGAATATTAAAGGAAATTTATTTCTAATAATTAAAACTTTTGCATACAAACTCAAATTGCCTTAAAATGCTGAAAAAAGGAATCTGAAGTGAAAATACTTTTCACAACCGACTCATGTCCAAAAATAGGACATCCACTTCAAGTAGCACTAAAAACTTTTGTAGTTCTAAAGAGGTGCCTTGTAATAAAGTCATAGGCAATAAAGCCATATGCATTTTGATTGCTGCTCTTCAACATATTGAAGTATTTTTTTCTCGCGACTGGCTATGCATGAAGAACCGTTAGTTCATATGAGCACGTTTTTCTACCCAAGCGCAGTGCACAATTTGTCGTGCCATTCATTATCAAGGATGGACGCACATTTAATTTTTAAAAAATCGATTTAGAAATAAAATAAAAAAATATAAATTTGTATATTCAAATGCTTAAGGCGATTTCAAATAGAATTAGCAGGTTTAAAGTGTAACAAGTGTCTCTAAAAATAATTAAGTTAATTTGTGCATTTTACTGATATTTTTTTATAAATTAAAATTTTCCTATATTTAACCATTCATTGAGTTTACAGCAATTTACTTAAATTTAGTAGCGCTTACTAATTTATTATACTATTTTGTTTGTACTAATATTAATAATATTTAGTAAATTTTTATTGCTGATTTGAGTAAACCGATATTAAATTTTGCAAAATGTTCAGTTGCGGTTACAGACTTCTTTTGATGAGTGTAGATCCATTAGTTTTTATATTAAACAAAAAAATTTTGCGCTTGATGTTGAAATGTTCAAACTAGCAATCAGTAAGTCTTAGAATATAAAGTCTTATGTTATAGAGAAGCTGCTTGATACATGTATTAGAAAATGACAAAATATGTAGATGATTTATTTTGTATTATTTCAGAATGTAAAATATAAAATATGTTAAACATATTTAATTCATTTTACCAGGATATTAAATTTACAATTGAAAAGGAATGTAACTATAAACTTCAGTATTTAGACACATTAGTAATAAGAAATAGTAGATTGGTACCCAAAACCAATTTCTTCAGGGAGAATCATTAATTATTATTCAATGCATTCGAGAAGAGTGTTTATAAATAAATGCCAAAAATCTCATAGATAAAGTTCTAAATATTAGTGATGTAGTTTTTTATAGAAATAATAAAATAAAAATCAAAAATATTTTAGAGGATAATAATTTCCCAGGAAAATTGATTTGTAAACAGATTAGACAGTAGAAAGGACATACACTTACCAAAAAATGTCTGTAATAGCAACTTAAAATATTGCTGTTATTACGAGAAATTTTGCTAATGGAATTTTGTAAAATGGAGTTTGAAATTTGTTTGCTAAAATTAGCAAAAAAAATTACTAAATATTATTAATATTAGTACAAAATTTCAAATTTATTTTTTTTTATCGAGCATCAAAATTTTTTTATTTTATTTATTTTTTCAAAAAAATATTTTAGACAAAATTAAAAAAAATCAAAGGCTTAAAAATTGTATGTAATATGGTCATTTCTGTTTTAAAAAATATTTTAGTAAATTTTTTATTTTTACTTTTAAGGTCAAACTTTAAATATTTCTAGGCATGATTTTTAGAACTAATAAAGTTTTTTAGTGCTATTTAAAGTGGATGTCCTACCTTTAGACATGAGTCGGTATTCTCACTTCCGATCCCATTTTTAATATATGTAACATTTTAAGTTTGTAGGTGTGAGTTTTAATTAGAAAGGACATTTCCTTCAATATCCACCTTTTTTAATTTTAAAAAAGTGGTTATTGAAGGAAATGTTATTTCTAATTAAAACTTACACCTACAAACTTAAATTTCCTTAAAATGCTACATATATTAAAAAAGGGATCGGAAGTGAAGATACCGACTGATGTCTAAAAGGAGGACATCCTCTTAAAATAGCACTAAAAAGGTTTTTTAGTTCTAAAAATCTGCCCTAAAAATAAGAAAAATAAATTAAAAGCTTTTTACTAATATTAATAAAATTTAGTAATTTTTTTTGCTGATTTTAGCAAACAGATTTTAAATTCCACTTTACAAAAAGTCTACTAAAATTTAGTAGCGGCTACTACTTTTTCTACTAATTTTATTGTACTACACGTCAGCAGACATGTGTTGCTAAGATTAGCAAAAAATACCGCTGGGCTCAAATTAGCAGAATTTCCCGTAATAACAGCAAAATTTTCAGTTGCCATTACAGACTTTTTTTGGTGAGTGTAGGTACCACGAAAAACAAATTAAAAACTAGATTAGCAGAACATAGATCTGATCAAAAATACATCTTCTCAAACAGCATTATCATCACATTGTGCCAATTTTAATCATGCACCAGATTTTGAAAATACAACAGTTTTAAATACAAAACCAAACTACAAACGACGCTTCATGTTAAAAATATTACAAATTATCAACATACCAAGAGAAAAAAGAATTAATTTTTAAACAGATACAGACAATGTAGCTCAAAATTACAGACATTTAATTTATAAGAATAAGATAGGAAATTAAATATGTTTATAAAAATCTAATAGAATAATTTTTGTTTCCTGAGTATAATTTTTATTATTTTTCATAATTGACAATTATGTATGTTGTTTTTTAAAAAATTTGTTTAAATTTAAAATAATCATCAATCCCTGAAGAAGCTATACATTGAGATTGCGAAATATTGAATAAAAAATAAATATTTTTCATAAAATTGACTTTGAGCTTGAAGATTTATTACATAGAAATTAAGTTAAAAAGGTCTAAGAAATTAAACTGAATAAGTCCCTTAAGTTTAAGTAGGTAATTAACTAAGCTCAGAAAAATAAATATTTGATTATAAAATGACTGTTTTAAAAATTTCAGCACCTAACTAACGGGCAATAATAGAAGTACTACCCCCGCAGAGAAGGAACTCATTTGGAAATGCTTCCACAATTTTGGTTCCGTGGCGAATGCGGTTAATCACATTCATTATCGCGTGGAAAAATAGTCAATGCAATTAAATATTATAAAAAATTTAAGACTAAAATTCATTTTCCAAAAATTAAACCCCGAAAATCGCTTCTTCCGTAGAGAGATTAATGACGATCTAAATTTTTTGTATTTTATCAAAATGTGTCTGCATTTTAATTTTCTGACGAGAGTCCTCAATACGCCTCGAATGCGTTTATGGAATGATATTCGAATAAAATTTAATTCATTTTAAAAAAGTAAACAACAAAGCTAATTCTTTATCATCCTTATAAATAATAAAAAATTAGCAGCAAGTTATGTTTTTAGCTTGAAAATCTTTTAAGTCTAAACATTTTTCTGAATCAAATAAATTTTATGCAGGATAAGAACAACTTAAATTTCGAGAACTTCTATTGGACAATATGGTTGAAATCAAAAAATAAATATTTTTGAATTCGCACTAATTCGAGAAGATTTAAGGTTTTTGATTTGCGAAATATTAATTTGTTTAAAGTACTCTAATTTTATAAAAACATTGTTTTATTAGTAGTAAATTTAATTTGCATCTGAAATTTTTATTCGCACAATGAAAAGATTGTGAAAGCTTTTGTAATAAACATTGCAGGTAAATTAAGTGACTGGACCTTATGGAATCTTTCATAAACACGTTCTCAATATGAGACACGCGAAAGAAATATCGACAGGTTACATGCTAACTAATTTTTGTTTGCTCTGTGACATATTAACTTGCAACAGTCAAGTGATATGTCACGAAACTATTCATTCCTTACAAGTTCTGCAACATAACACATTGTAACTGATATTTAACCAGTTTTTTTTTAATAACTTGTCCTCAGTCCTGTGGTATGTACATTTGAGCCAGTGACGGAACGTTTCATGTTGAACTAGTTCTGGTAGACATCAGGCAGTGTTTAACATGAGGCTAGTTATGTGTAAGTTAATTCAAACCTGAGGGTCAATTCTCGTTCTGTGAAACGGTGAAATGAAAAGTTTTTTCACGTTTTCATAGTACTTTTGATACGCGTTCTGTGAAAAAATGTAAAGAAACATCATATGAAATGTAAAGAAACATCATATGAAAAAAAAGTGGAACGAAACAAGATTTTTTCACGATTGCACAGCACTGGCGATTCTTGTTTTGTGTAACAGTGCAAACAACTGTCAAAATATTTTCATATGAAAAAATTGTTTACACAGACTATTTATAAGTGAAATAAACATGGAGAAGATTGTAAGAGGAAAGCGTGCCAGCGAAAGCCAAAAGGAGTATTTAATTAATTATTAAGAAAAGCATGTGGACATTGCAAACGATAAGTAAGTAGCTTAATAATCATAATCACACTTTTATTTATCCCATGTTTACAGATTTGTATCTGGAGATGGTGCCAAATTTAGAGACGAAAAGTGTAACGAATTAGCGGCGAGCCTTAACAGTTTTAGTGGAACCCAAAAGGACAGTGAAAAATGGCAAAAGTATGGCATATTTATTTATAGTTTATTTATATTCTTTATGAAATTTTTTTTCTTTAAGTAATATTAGACTTCATACGCGCACCAAATATAGTTCACTTAAAGTAAGTCGATATAAATCCATGAAGTGCTTGTCGGTTGTCATGTCGAATGGATTGTGGTCAGCACGAAGTATGCGTCTCAGCACTCTCAAACAATTCCTATAAATTATTAAATTATTTACTGCAATGAAATGCTTGTAACATCATTGCCTTACCTTTGTTCATCCGGAATTCTTTGAGTAATATCCAATAATACAATTAATCCAGATATTTTTATATAATTATTTAAAATAAATTTTACGAACTTTATTCACTTTTGTTTATGTTTTTCTCTGTTTTGACATTTGCTTTAAATTTTTGATAACACAGTTAAACAGTTTTCATGGGTACAGTGCGAATGAAACAATTTTTTCATAATACATACGAGAATCGCAATTTATGTATTTGTGAAAAGTTCGAGTGAAAAGTGCTTATGAAAACGAAAATGAAAAGTTTTTTTTCACTTCACATTATCACGGAACGAGAATTGACCCTCTGTTCTGTTGCGCATGCACTTACACCAATGCAGTGATATGATACCCAACACAAGATCAGCGATATGTCGCAAGTAGCTTAAAAGGTAGAAATTGCCACCTCCTATGACAAGCCCATGTTAAAGTTGCCGGTCACTTTTATATAAAAGAACCAACTCGATGACCGGTTTCTGCCACAAAGTTCCGGTCTCGTGACTTACTCTATGACTGGTCCATTTCCCGTAGGGTGTTTAACGATAACTACAAATTATTCTCTGTTTGATCTATTCATCCTTCTTTTTCTTTCGAAAAGACACAACTAAAGACATTGGGATCAATAACGGAGATTTTTATCCCAGAATTTGTTAACAGAAAATAAAGTTGAAACTGCAAAGTAACAACACTGTCACCTAATCGTGCAACTTTACCAGGGAACTTCTTGGAAATGTTATCAACAGGCAGATGTCTATAAATACCTCTAGGTTTCCTCTTTATTCATTAAATGAAAAATACGGTATTCGCACTGCCTCTCAAATGGAAGTTTGTTTCCCAAGTTCTCCAATTGGTTCTCAAATCATATCTGCTTCACAAAAAATATTTAAATAAAATTTTGTGCTTTAGATGTTTGCCGATAAATTTAAAACATGAAGTCAGGTAGGAGGTGGTGTTGTCTGCTGCCTTCAAATGTCCAAATCGGAAAGAAAGTCTGTTTCCTCCTTCTTGGCAAATTGAAGTATGAAAGCATGGCTTGAATTTTTAAGGCAAACAGAACTGCATTTAACATTTCAACTAAAACCGTATCGTGTATAAGTGAACGAAAAATTTTAAATTTAAATATATACACATTTTTAACCATTTTCTTCTAGAAAAAATAGAAACTTCTGCCAGATAGGTCAGATTTAAAATATACAAAGGTTACTCATTAGATATTGGACGGACGATTTGGAGCAAAATTGAATTTGCAAAAAACATTTCTTTCCTTTTCCTTTCTTCAATTTTTCCCATTCCAATTTTCCAATAAAATCCAAAAAAATTTACATAAACGAATGAAAATTTAAAAACGAATAAATAAAAGTAGATTTTGTTTCTGAACAAAATTCCAAAACTTTACAAAAACAAGTAAGAGCGGCTAAATTCGGCTGTGCCGAATCTTATATACCCTTCACCATCGTTGGAAAAAGCTGAAGTTTATATATATATATAATATATAGCTACTCAGTATTTTGTGTAGATACGAATTAAATTGAAATAATTTATTTTATAAGTGAATAGTATAGAAGGATTTTAAGATCATATCATATTTTTTTTAATTATTTTTTTTTATTGTAAAATAGACAATCATCAACAAGCAATGACCGCAAAGGGAGAAGAAGAGCATGGATATTGACAAGGTTGGGTAGCGCCATCCGAAAATACTAAGTATTCTATCCTGCTGGCTCAGTGGAATTTCTCAATTTTTATTCTCTATAACTTACTAATAAAAATTTTCATGTTTCTTTACAATAAAAATAATTAAAAAGAATATGATATGATCTTAAAATCCTACTATACTATTCACTTACAAAATAACAGATCAACAATTCATAAAATTCCATTACTTTACACACAAGGATACAGTTTATAGATTTGTTTAGTTTTTATTTAAATGACAAATCTTTATATGTGTGTTGTTTGTGTATAAAAGGTGGAGATGAAAGAAAAAATTTTAATTATTAATATAAAATTTTATATAAATTAATTATTAAATGTTAAAAAAACCAAAAATAAGCAAAAACAAAAAAGTCTTAAGAAAATAATAAAAAAAATGTACAAAAAAAAGTGAATTGACCTGACCGAGATTTGAACCTCGAACCCCGCGGCCTTAGAGAAAAAAAAAAAGTATTTGTGACACAGCGTCTAGACAACTGAGCTATTGAAGCTCACACAAAATCATCGTCAATAGAGGTACATATATAAAAGTCTTCGTTAATTAGAGATTTGTTTGGTTTTTATTTAAATGACAAATCTTTGTATGTGTGTTGTTTGTGTATAAAAGGTGGAGATGAAAGAAAAGAATTTTAACACATGGATGTGTTGTTATGCTCAAAATTCTACATACATATTAAACAAAGGGATTTTACTGGAAAAATTAGAGGTAGTCCTGGTTTTTTGCTAATATCTCAGCCATTTATTAACCGATCTGTCTGATTTTTAATAGCAAACAGAAATGGATCACATGTAACAGAAATAAAAAAGAATCAAGTCCTCATCATGTCTGGGTTCTTCGGAAAACCCATTTCAACACACAGACGGACAGACGGACATCGTTAAATCAACTTCGCTCTTCATAAGGACTTTATAGGGTCTAAGATCAATATTGTAGAAATTACAAACGGAATGACAAACTTATATATACCCTTCCACCTGTGGTGAAGGGTATAAAAAGGTGCTTAATATTAGCAATGAAATTTTGTAAATTTTTCTCTGTGTTTAGAAACCAAAAGGTTTAGATTGAAATGTTTGAAAACATTGGAACAAAAATTGTAAATTAAGATTCAAATTATACCATAAAATGACTGTCATACTACACTCGAAGTTTTCTGTAAATAGTGTTAATAAAATAATATACAGCTGATTAAAACCAAAAAAATATGGCCAGTAATTATTAATTTAAAACAATTTGGCACAATGTCTCTAATTTCTAAAAAATCAAATTGATTACCGAAATCTGTTACAATATTTAAAAAAAAATCATAATGTTACTCAAAAAATTGTCAATACTATTTTTGTTTCTAGAAATACGTGGAGATTTAAAAAGCGCATTAAGGGACAAAGAAAATTCCAATTAAAACAGAGCTGTAGATTACACGTCTTAGGTATCACAACGCGAGTACCTTGTAGGAGAATAATTCTAATTGACGAGAGCTCAAATCGAAATGAATAATAATTACTTGACTTTTCAGTATCCTACGACTCATTGTATATATGCGCTATTTTATTGCAGATTTCCTCATCTTTTGCACTTTTATTAGCGATGAGAGTTATTCCAAGAGCTAATGGAATTGAATTTGTCACAATATGCAATATGTTATCCTCACAATTCCGATCAAATGAACTTGTATCGGAGATTTTGCATAGTTCAGACACAGAATCCGCTATATTTTCTTTTCCTGTTCGAGAAATTATTTTAAACTTAAATGATTGAAAACGCAATAACCACCCTTCAATTTTCGCCGGAGGCTTAGATGTCGGTTTTAAAATTGACTCGAGTGGTTGTGGTATGTGACGAATTCAAATTCCAGACCTGCTAAATAGTAATCAAATTTCTCCACCGACCAGGCCAGAGCTAAAATTTCTTTCTGCGAGTATCTCTTCTCAACGTCGGACAAACTCTTGCTACCGAAAGATATTATTTTCGGGTCCCTATTTTATTCAAATTGGATCAAGACCGCTATTAGAGCCACTGGGCTAGCGTCTGCTACTACTCGAGTTCTTCTCTTCGGATCAAAGTATGATAAGTTGGGTATTTGGGACAGTTGTGTTCTAAGATGTTGAAAAGCTTTCGCCTGATCAGGACCCCAAATAAATTTTGTGTCTAATTTCAGAAATGTTCTCAACGGTTCGATGACATCTGCCAAATCAGGTATAAACTTGCTAGCGTAATTAATCAACGCGTTCTTATGTTCACCTGGATCTAACCACCGCATATGAATACCAAACTGCATTGTATTTCGTTGACCTTCAGCGAGAGTTCAAAAAAAAAACTATAGTTTTAGAACAAAAAAAAAAAAAATAATTAACATTTCATCCGGAAAAACATCTAGTTCAAAATACCTTTTATAGATGTCTTCAACTTTACTATTGAAAAACGTAACTTTGTATTCCGGTAGAGTATGTTTACCGCAGACATAGCAAAACAAATAAAATTTTTTCAAACAATTGGACATATTTGCCAAAACAAATTTTACACGTAAAGTTTAATTGTTTACTTTAATTTTTTGTTATTTTTTAAGTAAAACACTCAAATCACAAAACAAATTATGTACACAATATGTGCACCGCAAATTAACACGTTTTTAGTACAATAAGAAATATAGCACTTGATTTTTGTTTTGATTTTGCTTTTGATTGTTTTTGTTGTAATGTAACGGATCTAATCAGCCAAAGAACGACTGGAAAGTTTTGTTGCTTTAGTTAGGTATGGTGAACCATTTTCAGATTTCACTTTTTTATATCGTTCTGGTTGAATTTTCCGTTTTGGTGTATGCAGGGACTTACAGTAAAATTTAACGCCGAATATTTTTGCGGAACATTTTAACCTCTTAAATCCCTGTTTTAATTGTGTTTTTTGCTCTTTTTTAAAATAAGGACAGAAAAGAGCCACACCTTGAGGAGTTAGAGGGTTAACATATTCTATAAAAATCTATAAATTTGCTCAACACACCATATACTTTAAACGTAAGCTTAACTAGATTTTCTATGCCGATTGACAATACAAAATTTGCATTTGGGAGAAACTTTGCCTCCCCCTAAAATAAAACCTAGATGTAAACTTTCAAAACGCCGATACACGTGTCTGTTTTTCGCCTCTATCAAACTTTATTGGCCGGACCTTGTAATTTGTCCACAAAATAGTTAAAGTTAAATAATAATTTATTGCGAGTAACCAATTATTCATTTGCATACACGTTACCCATTGTTTTTTTCCTAAGCTTGTAAGCATAATATCTTATCATTTGGGACAGCCCATATAAAAAATCCTTTCAGTTCAAATTACTAGACTCATTATTTGTTCAGGTGTGATGTTGTTTGTATGTTTAACAAAACTTGCAGTATTATTCAACAATACTTTTAATTGGAAAATTTTAGCTTTACGATAGTATTTGCCGAAAAATTGAAAAAAAAAACGTTCATCCACGATAAGATAATAAATTTAAAAGTTCCATTTAAAAGAATTTTATATCCAAAATTATACAAATTTTATTGAGATTTTTCTTCACCTTAGACAAATAAAACATCGAGTTATAGCCATTCTTTATTAGGCCGCCGAAATTGCCTCCTATTCCGTTTATTCCATTTTGTTCAGGCTTGTTCTAAAAAATTACGCAAGTTTAATCAAATCAGTTATCAAATGAAAGCTATGTTGTATATCTATCTAATGAGGAAAATATGTATGTTCACCATTTTGTACACTCACAATATATTTTCCGTAACCGAATGTAGTTTATTAAAAAAGTAATACGTAAAGTTTATTTTAAACGAAGAATCAATTGAAATTCATAGAAATATATTTTTTAAATATTTGAATCAGTCATTCAAAAAACAAACTAAAAAAATTTACAGACATTCAGTAGGAGTTGATATTTTCAGTTAAATGTAAAAATTTAATGTTTTCTGTTTTAAAAATGTAAATTCATATAATTCCTTATTGTTTTTTTTACCAAAATAGTTTGTTTATATACGAAATTATTTCAATAAAAATTACAAGAAATTATTCAAATATAGATACACACAAGAAAATAAAAAATATATACGGCTGTGTGTGTTGTGTTTTGAAAAATTACACACAAATAAAAAAATTTTCCATTTGAAAACAAACCACAAAAATCGTTTTTTTTCTACTTTTTGTCAGTTAAAAATTGATGATTATTTTAAACTACTTTCGATTGCTTTTACTACTTATGTCGATTATTAAACAATGATTGAAAATAAATAAGAAAATGGGCTGAATATAATGAAAAATCAGTAGTACTCTTTTTGATTGTATTTTCGATTAATTTAATATGTATTTTAGATTATTTTTAACGAAATAATTTTGCAAGTGTAGTTTTGATTTTTGGCAGAAATTGAAACATAATTTAAAAAATTTATATTAAATTTATGCAAATATCGTATTTTGTATTTTAACTACTTTTTTATTTATTTTAGCATCGTATTAATACGATTTATAATTCTTCAAATAAAGTCTTCTTAAAGAAATACTTAAATACAGCACAAGTGTAGCAAATATGTGATTCCGTTTAGGTACATAAAATATAATAATATGTATATAAAAGGATATGAATTCCTATGCGCCTTTATTTATTTTTCTTATTTCATACAGTTAACACATAATGTGAATATAAATGAAGCATAATTTCAATCAAATAATTAATAACCAACGATATCACCTCCAGCTAATAGATTTTCAAAGAATGTACAACAACAAAAAAATCCTAAACATAATTATGTGAACCATTTAAATACTGTGTAAATGATTAAAAAGTTATACGTACATGCTTAGAATTCCCAAAAGTTTGCACGTACTACATAAATATTTACCACGCCCAAGAGATTTAAATTACCAAATATTTCTAAAAATGTCTGCATATGTCGTATGGTGAACCATTTTCAGATTTCACTTTTTTATATCGTTCTGGTTGAATTTTCCGTTTTGGTGTATGCAGGGACTTACAGTAAAATTTAACGCCGAATATTTTTGCGGAACATTTTAACCTCTTAAATCCCTGTTTTAATTGTGTTTTTTGCTCTTTTTTAAAATAAGGACAGAAAAGAGCCACACCTTGAGGAGTTAGAGGGTTAACATATTCTATAAAAATCTATAAATTTGCTCAACACACCATATACTTTAAACGTAAGCTTAACTAGATTTTCTATGCCGATTGACAATACAAAATTTGCATTTGGGAGAAACTTTACCTCCCCCTCAAATAAAACCTAGATGTAAACTTTCAAAACGCCGATACACGTGTCTGTTTTTCGCCTCTATCAAACTTTATTGGCCGGACCTTGTAATTTGTCCACAAAATAGTTAAAGTTAAATAATAATTTATTGCGAGTAACCAATTATTCATTTGCATACACGTTACCCATTGTTTTTTTCCTAAGCTTGTAAGCATAATATCTTATCATTTGGGACAGCCCATATAAAAAATCCTTTCAGTTCAAATTACTAGACTCATTATTTGTTCAGGTGTGATGTTGTTTGTATGTTTAACAAAACTTGCAGTATTATTCAACAATACTTTTAATTGGAAAATTTTAGCTTTACGATAGTATTTGCCGAAAAATTGAAAAAAAAAAACGTTCATCCACGATAAGATAATAAATTTAAAAGTTCCATTTAAAAGAATTTTATATCCAAAATTATACAAATTTTATTGAGATTTTTCTTCACCTTAGACAAATAAAACATCGAGTTATAGCCATTCTTTATTAGGCCGCCGAAATTGCCTCCTATTCCGTTTATACCATTTTGTTCAGGCTTGTTCTAAAAAATTACGCAAGTTTAATCAAATCAGTTATCAAATTAAAACTTATGTTATATATCTATCTAATGAGGAAAATATGTATGTTCACCATTTTGTACACTCACAATATATTTTCCGTAACCGAATGTAGTTTATTAAAAAAGTAATACGTAAAGTTTATTTTTAAACGAAGAATCAATTGAAATTCATAGAAATATATTTTTTAAATATTTGAATCAGTCATTCAAAAAACAAACTAAAAAAATTTACAGACATTCAGTAGGAGTTGATATTTTCAGTTAAATGTAAAAATTTAATGTTTTCTGTTTTAAAAATGTAAATTCATATAATTCCTTATTGTTTTTTTTACCAAAATAGTTTGTTTATATACGAAATTATTTCAATAAAAATTACAAGAAATTATTCAAATATAGATACACACAAGAAAATAAAAAATATATACGGCTGTGTGTGTTGTGTTTTGAAAAATTACACACAAATAAAAAAATTTTCCATTTGAAAACAAACCACAAAAATCGTTTTTTTTCTACTTTTTGTCAGTTAAAAATTGATGATTATTTTAAACTACTTTCGATTGCTTTTACTACTTATGTCGATTATTAAACAATGATTGAAAATAAATAAGAAAATGGGCTGAATATAATGAAAAATCAGTAGTACTCTTTTTGATTGTATTTTCGATTAATTTAATATGTATTTTAGATTATTTTTAACGAAATAATTTTGCAAGTGTAGTTTTGATTTTTGGCAGAAATTGAAACATAATTTAAAAAATTTATATTAAATTTATGCAAATATCGTATTTTGTATTTTAACTACTTTTTTATTTATTTTAGCATCGTATTAATACGATTTATAATTCTTCAAATAAAGTCTTCTTAAAGAAATACTTAAATACAGCACAAGTGTAGCAAATATGTGATTCCGTTTAGGTACATAAAATATAATAATATGTATATAAAAGGATATGAATTCCTATGCGCCTTTATTTATTTTTCTTATTTCATACAGTTAACACATAATGTGAATATAAATGAAGCATAATTTCAATCAAATAATTAATAACCAACGATATCACCTCCAGCTAATAGATTTTCAAAGAATGTACAACAACAAAAAAATCCTAAACATAATTATGTGAACCATTTAAATACTGTGTAAATGATTAAAAAGTTATACGTACATGCTTAGAATTCCCAAAAGTTTGCACGTACTACATAAATATTTACCACGCCCAAGAGATTTAAATTACCAAATATTTCTAAAAATGTCTGCATATGTCGCTATGATTCCCTTTATAACATACTGTAATGTTTACTAAAAATTATCGTATGGCATGAAGTTAAAAAAATCAAGTTTTAAGATTATGAGAAAAAGTTTAATTTAAAATAAAACATCATTAAGATTAAGATTAACCTTTTTCTGTTATAAATTTTAAACGAGTTTTGATAAGGCAATTTCTATGTTAAAAAAATGTATTCAACTACATACACACAGAAAATAAATTGGTTGGAATTCTATCGCAAATCCAAAAATTGTATCGTTATTTAATATTTTTAATTGTATTTTCTTAAAATTTTTTCACCAGAATGGTTAAATTTAATTATAAACAGAAAATATTTCGAATTTACCAAAACAATGACACATCATCCAAATTTTTGTTGTTTCTAATCAATATTGAAAAATATTATCTTCTACATTACCTTTAACACCCACAACCAACAAATTATCAAAGATATTGTCATTTGACAGAATATTTGCACCAAAAATCGAATATTAGTTGTGATTCAATAAAAACTATTGCTCTATCGAAAATATTGGTTTTTCCAATTAATTTTAGTAAAATGTGAAATTGTTTATCAAAATAAGTGCAATTAACAAATAATCTCTACAATTTGGTAATTATAATAAAATATTAAGAAATTGTCATTATTAGTTATAACAAAGTTTTGAAATATATATATTTTTGCTTTTTATTCATATAAATAATTATATTTAAAATTACGCAACAACTTAATGCAAGTGTCTGTGGTGCAGTGAGTAGAGACACAGCCTGCTAGTAAGAGTTCAAATCCTTTGCAATTGTTAATTTTTTATTTTTAAATAACTAAATTATCTAAAAGTAAGATTAATTTAACACTATTCGGAGTTATTTTAATGCAAATTTTACTCTTGGTATAGGAAGTTGTTCTTTAATCTTCACCATAAGTAAAATTTGCATAAAAATAATTCTGGGTAGTGTTAAATTAAGCATACATTTACACAATTTATTTTCTGCTGGGACTGCTATATAATTTTTAAATAAAATTATTAAAATTTCAAACCTGAAAAATATTCAAGTTTATAATTTGACTAAAAAAATTTCATAGAGTTTGGCCTAGAGGAAAAGCAGTGGCATAACAGACAGATGGTCACCGGTTCGATCTCAGCTCCGGGACATAAAACAATTGTATTTTCTAAATAGATTTTGTGGAGATTTTGTGCTATTTTATTAGTAGAATATCAATTTATACACCCAGAAAACAGTATCAGTTGCGGCCACCGAATTTGTTGCCAATCGAATCCTGGCGGTTACGACAACTATCTTCACTAAATTAAATTTTTAGTCGTGAAAGCCAATATTCAGCTATCTAATTTAATATTTATATTCCACATAAATTTTATTACGTGCCAGAGAATTTTATTTTTGTTGCAGTAAGTAAGAATGTGAACTATCTAAATGCCCAGGTTCGATACCGGAGAGATTGAAAAAATTTAATGTTTCTTTAAATAAAATTTTCTCGAACGTAATTATATATGTGGAATATATAGTATTTATTAAATAAGACAACTGAATATTGGCCTTCACGATTAATATTATAAGTTAATATAAAGATAGTTGTCGTAACCGCCATAATTCGATTGGCAATAAATTCGGTAGCCATAACTTATACTGTTTTCTGGGTGTAGTTTAATTGTAAATATGTACACTCAGAATATTATGTAGTTAACTGTTTGTAGTTTAATAAAAAAGTTTTCCGTTCCATTTAAAAATAAAGGAAAATACATTTATTTTTCAAAGAAATATCTATATTAACTTTTTTATACATTTATTCGAAATAATTTACTATCATTTACCGATTTTTTTCATTCATTTATTTTTTTCATTTGTTTGAAATTTAATAAAAAATTACCCACAAAACGGAAACTTGTGGTTTATTTTTGTCCGTAACAGTTATTACAAACTTAAATTTTGTTTGCTGTCTGTTTCAAAAAAAATATTCAAAAAATTTCAATTTGTTTTTTTATTTAAATTGGTTGTATATATACAAAATTTTTCAATACAAATTACAAGAACTTTATAAACATACATACATAAACAAATATATTCACACAAAAAGTGTTTGTAGCTTCATATGCATACATACATTTTGTATTGTACGAGTATATTAAAAAAAAAACAAAAAATACAAAAACGGAAATAATTTCAAATAAATGAAAAAAACATTTATTTTTTAAGGATTGGTAGGTAAAATTTTGACATTTATTTTAACTGATTATATCAGTTGTTTCTTAAGGATGTGTCAGTTGATTAATCAACATTTAAAAATAAATAACAAATGGCATTTAATTTAAATGAAAATTAAGTAGACCGGTTTTTAAATGAAATATCATTTCTTTTAAATGATATTTTCAGTTATTTTAACTTACAAACTTTTTTAAGTGTACATATGTATATAAATTGTTATTATTGTCTCACTTATGTGCTATACTATTTTGAATAATAAATAAACTTAAAAAAAAAAACAAATTATAATGAAGTTTTTATATATTCTTGATCTGTTATTTTATAAATGAATAATATTAACAGGATTTTAAATCATATAATTAAAATTAAATTTATTAAAATAATTTATAAAAAATAATATGATTATATGATCTAAAATCCTACTATACTATTCATTTAAAAACAAAATTATTTTTAAAGTTTATTCAAAACACCAAAAATTGTTTTTTTTATCTTCTTCTTGCTAATTTTAAATCCCATCCAATATTTTTTTTATCAAATTGCAATCAATCTTTTCTCTGGGTGTGAACACATAAATTTTTTTAACAACTTTAAAAGAAGTTATAATAAAGAAAATTTCTTCATATTTCAAAAAAAAGACAACCAGAAATTAAATGTTTGCGAATGTACATAGTTTCAAAATAATGTATCGGACCGATGTCATGCAATATCAGCATTTGAGATAAAAAGCGTCAGAGGCCAGTGGCGTACCCATTTCGAAAAATAAAAATTTTTTATATGCAATTAAAAAAACGCTGAATTATACATGACTTCAATTTTTTATGGTACTACAATTGTATTTTTTAAAAAATAAAGGTTAATTGAAAATACTTCAAAAAATAACGTGGTTCAGATTTTGTTTATTTATAAAACACACTAAAATTTGTTGGAATGATAATTTTTTATTTCATAATTTTTTTAAGTGTATGGTAAAATGTATGAAATACAATATCAGATAAATGCCCAGTACGGCTCATCTGGCAACACAGGATGCGCGAATCAAAATTTTCTTTGACTTTTTGTCATAGCTAGGGCTGTATATAATTCATGACACGTACACCCAGAAAACAGTATCAGTTGTGTCTACCGAATTTGTTGCCAATCGAATTCTGGCGGTTACGACAACTGTTTCATATTAAGTTATATTTTTAGTTGTGAAAGCCAATATTCAGTTGTACAAATATTTTTATGTTCCACAAATTTTTGTTTTAGATTTTTCCGGTATCGAACCTGGGCAATCAGATTCATAATTCTCACTCTTGCTTACTGCACCACAACTAATTTAAATTTTTTTTTGACGTATTTGCCCTTGAAACTTTTGAATATTAAAAAAACAATTTTCGAAATGTTTGCCTTTTCAGGGACTTAAACACGGAAATTAGGAGTACATATAAATTTTGATGGATAATTTTGAATTTAAACAATTTGTATGGAAAACAAATTTTAGTATAAAATTTGTTTATCAATACCAATCATTAGTGACGTCTATTATAATACAATCCACAATTCGGTTGTTTCTACTGAAACCCTAATTAAATGATATATTTCATCAGAATAACCATACTTGTGGTTATCACTTTTGAATATCGACAATTATTTATTAATTTTGATAGATTGCACCAAATTTTTAATATATTCACTAAATAAATGGTTGCTTCCAGCGCACACAAATACTAAATGAATTTTATTTTTAAATATGATTGGAAATACCAATAATTGAATAATAGGATTGTGTTTTAGTTTTTTCCCCTTTCTTAATTCCCAATACAACATTTTTGTTTTATTAATGAATTTTAGGTTATTCCAAATAAAATTAAATCCTCACAAATAAATGTTTATAGTTTTGATCTAATTGTTACCAATCTTTTCTCTGGGTGAATGATATCGTTCTGCAGCTCCTAAATTGTCTCCGACTTATTGGCTTAGGCCGTAGCTTCCACGTTGCCCCAGAGAAAGAAGACCAATGGTGTCAAACCGCAAGATACCGGCGGACGCTTGACCTCATTATTTCGTGAGATAATGCGCTTAGAAACTTCGTTTGCAATAGGAACATTGCTTTAAGCCATCCAATTCTAGTCATAAAAAGTATTTTATCATGTAACGATAACGCTTACCGTTACAGCGTTATCGGTATCATTTTTTCTTGAATAACACGTGGATTTGCCGTACCCTAAATGCGGCAGTTTAGCTTGTTATTGTATCCATTTAGGTGCAAATGTGCCCTATCGCTTATGATGATTTAAATTGAAAAAGTAGCATCAACTGCTTGTTGTTCAAGAATCTACTTGGTAAATAAATGGCATTGCAAATGGTCTCAAAGCTCCAGTTCCTGAGTCAATTAAATTTTGTCAGCATATATAAATACCACTTGTGTTAAAATCCAGGTGTTGCCACTTCTTCGCAGTTTCTTCGAATTTGTGCACCAAACGGCTGAGTGTTGACACAGATGGCGGTTATGTCGTCTAAAAAATGCACTTCTTGCAGAACAACCGTTTTCATAAAACATTTGGATCCCTTTAAACGTTGGCCACTGAGTATCACCCCATGACTAAGTTTGCCAAAGCCTGTACTACCAATTATCTGGAAAAAAATAAATAAAACAGTAACATATCACAAGTTATTGCTGTCAAAGATAATTGAATAACTCTCTATAATTATTTTATACATACACAATACACTCATAATATTATTTCGTTAAAAATAATCTAAAATACTTATTAAATTAATCGAAAATACAATCAAAAAGAGTACTACTGATTTTTCATTATATTCCGCCAATTTTGTTGTCTATTTTCAATCATTGTTTAATAATCGACATAAGTGGTAAAAGCAATCGAAAGTCGTTTAAAATAACCATCAATTTTTAACTGACAAAAAGTAGAAAAAAAAACGATTTTTGTGGTTGTTTTTCAAATTGAATTTTTTTTATTTGTATGTAAATTTACAAAACACAACACACACAGATGTAACCTATATATTCTTATTTTCTGTGTGTATCTATATTTGAATAATTTGTTGTAATTTTTATTGAAATAATTTAGTATATAAACAAACTATTTTGGTAAAAAAAACAATAAGGAATTTTATGAATTTATAATTTTAAAAACAGAAAACATAAAATTATATATTTAACAGATAATATCAACTCCTACTGTATCTGTAAATTTTTATAGTTTGTTTTTTGAATGACTGATTCAAATAGTTAAAAAAAATATTTCTATGAATTTCAATTGATTCTTCGTTAAAAATCAAACTTTACGTATTACTTTTTAAATAAACTACATTCTGTAACGGAAAATATATTGTAAGTGTATATGTTTATTTGAAGCTTTTATGTTGTTAAAATTTTTCATAATTTTTTAATTTGAAAACTTAAAAAATATCAAATTGTTTACTTAAACATTTATAAAATATGAAATAAAATATCTTTGAAAAGTATAACAAACAAATTAAAAATGTAGTTGTCACAACCGTAATTTATGATGGAAAATTTCAATACAAAAAGTAAAAAAAACAACTGTGGTAAAAATTGTAAGAATTTCGAATAAAATAATTTAATAAATACAAGACAGCATTTTTTGCTTTATTAATGGATTCTAGGTTACTGAAAATAAAATATCATCCCTACAAATAAATGTAAATAGTTATGATCGCATTGTAAACAATCTTTTCTCTGGGTGTTTACAAAATACAGATAAAGGGAGGTTTTATTTAATTTTATAAACTATTTCAGTGATTTATATCTTGTATTTTGTTTTCTACAACTGGTACAAATCTTTTATATGTAAAAATAAATTAAAATTTATCTTGTGGAAAAATATGCATTATACATTTAAGATGTGTTATTTGTAAATAACGAAAATACATTTTAAGTATAAAACTATTTTTTAAACAAAAAATTCATAAAGGATTTATGACAGCAAACCAAATTCACCACGTACTTAATTGCTAGACAATAATGATGTTTTAATATGTTTGTTTTTTTGTTTAAGTTCTGCTCTAGCTTGTCTTAAACTTAGTTTTGTGAGATCTTCTGCCGGATGGAAATATATGTATCAGCTTAGCTAAAAATTGTTCAATTGCTTTGATTCCCTTGTCTAGTGTTTCAATTGAAATCATTCCCCGATAAATTCCATTTTGTTCCCTTTGTCTACACTCAGAAAAAAAAGTTAGTAGAAAAATTTGTTTACGGTTTTCAATCGCACTCTACTATTTTTGTACTGATTTTTAGTAAAAAATTATTATTTAGCAAATCTTTTTGCTATTTACATTTTACAAATTAAAGAATTTTTACAGAATATTTACAAACTTTTGTTGCTGATTTCAGAAATCATTTTACAAATATTTGAAAACCGATTTGCTAAAATTAGCAAAAAATATTACTAATTTTAAAAAAAGTGGATATTGAAGGAAATGTTATTTCTAATAAAAACTTACACCTACAAACTTAAATTTCCTTAAAATGTTACATATATTAAAAAAGGGATCGGAAGTGAAGATACCGACTCATGTCTAAAAAGAGGACATCCACTTAAAATAGCACTAAAAAGGTTTTTTAGTTCTAAAAATCAGCCCTAAAAACAATTAAAATTTAACCTTAAAAGTAAAACAAAAAAATTGACCAAAATATTTTTCAAAACAGAAATTACCAAATTAAAACAAAATGATTGATTCGTTTTTTAAAAAATATAATCGAAATTGTTGATGCTTGATAAGAAAAATAAATTCAAAGCTTTTTACTAATATTAATAATATTTAGTAATTTTTTGCTGATTTTAGCAAACAGATTTTAAATTCCACTTTACAAAAAGTCTACTAAAATTTAGTAGCGGCTACTAATTTTTCTACTAATTTCATTGTACTACACGTCAGCAGACATGTGTTGCTAAGATTAGCAAAAATACCGCTGGGCTCAAATTAGCAGAATTTCCCGTAATAACAGCAAAATTTTCAGTTGCTATTACAGACTTTTTTTGGTGAGTGTAGTGTTTCAATTGCACTCACTCCCCGTATCATTCAATCTTGTTCGCTTTGTATAGTGTTTTAATTCCATTCGTTCCGCGATTTACTACACTTTGCTCCCCTTGCCAGTTATTTACATTGCATTCGTTCCAAGTTCCGTTCCGTTCTTCTTGTCTTCCCTGCGGGTAAAAAGGGGTCAGTTGAGAATTGGGACCTGTCCCGTGATAGAGGAAAACAGGATAGGTTCAAAAAATACATATCACGAGATAGGTGAATAGAGGACCGGTTCCTTAAGTACCTACCATGTGAACGGTTTAAAAGTCTACATCCCGTGATGGGTCTGAAAGTACCATTCCTGTGGTAGGTGAAAACAGGGTCAGTTTCCAAAGTACTTATCACGTGATCGGTATAAAAAGCCTTTATCACGCATAAGGTCTGAATGTACTAGTTCCGTGTTAGAAGACAACAATACCGGTTCTCAAAAAACCTAGCACATGCTCGGTTTAAAAGCCACTATCATGTGATGAGTTTGAGAGAACGAGTCCTGTGATATGTTCTTTAGGGTTAGTTGTGTGACATGTTTTTTGGACCAGTCCTGTAACATGTCACAGAGGACAATTGACCCCCTCCTAAGACAAGCCCATGTTAAAATTACCGGTCCTTTACATATAAAAAACCGGTCCAGTGACAGGTCCCTATCACAATGAACCGGTCACGTGATGTGTCCTGGGATAGGTCCTTTTCCCGCAGAGTGGTGTTTAAAATCCACTTGTTTGCCTTTTTAAGCCATTACGTTCCACTGTCTGGTGTTTCAATTTTGCTTGTTTCCCATTTCATTCTATTGTGTTCGCCTTGTCCAGTGTTTCAATTCCAGTCGTTCGCCGTTTCTTTCTATTTCGTTCTCCTTGTATAGTGTTTATATTCCACTCGCTATACATTTCATTATAATGCCGAACCATTATAATTAAAATACCCCCAGTCAAATCGGTTTGGGGAATCCTTTCGCTGAGAGACTTTTTCCTTTGAACTAGTATTTTTACAACGTCATATTTTAAATTTCAGGTTTCTAGCGACAATGGTAAAAATTTAGAAGATTCCCCCGTACGAACTACAAAAAAAAACATATGAGAGAATGTCTATTACGGAGTTTTGTAGGCCGTAAAAGGGGGGGGATTCTTTTCTTATTGAACACACACCCGCCACCCCTCCTAAAATTTTCCACAAATCTTATCTTATAAAATTTTAACTTCCTAGCGTAGGCAGTTAAGGTAGAGAGTTTTCACTTCTTTAACCAAGGAATCCTTATTAAAAGCCAGAAGAAAAAATCGTAATAATAAAATTATAGCCGATCGACTAAAAAGAATAAGTAAAATTATTAAAATTTGCAATAATAATTTGATAAATAGATATTACATGGATAAGTTAAAAATCTCTAATGGTGACCCAAAAAAAACGTGGCAGTTTTTAAATAAAGAACTTGGTCGAAATAATGGTGGTACAAAAGATATTTTAGCTGAAAATGGAAATCTATTAACTCAGAATGAAGACAAAGTTACAGCTTTAAATGAGTATTTTTTTAGTATTGTCAATAATATGCAATTGGATAATACTGCAGATCCTTGTAATGAAATAAACATTTTTCACACTTTAATACCGGAGAGGACAACTTTTGAGCTGCAAATGGTGAATAAGACTAAAGTTGAATCAGTTTTGGATAATTTGAATGTACACAAAAGCCCTGGCTAAAATACTTCTGATCAAAAAGGACTCAGTAACTGATATTTTAACGGTTATATTTAATAAAATGATAGAGGAAGGAAGTTATCCAGATTGTTTAAAAATACACAAGATAATTCCTGTGCCAAAAGTTATTGGATCAAATAAAATAGAAAATTTTCGACCAATATCTTTGCTATCAATAGTTTATAAAGTTTTTGAAAAGCTTATTTTTGACCAAATATCAAATTATGTTGATGTTAATAATATTTTATTTAATAGGAAATTTGGTCTTAAAAAAGGTTCTGGAACTGAGGAAGCAATTGTTAATGTTATTGATTTTATTTGTGGAGAACTTGATGAAGGATTTAGCGGTGTGGCTGGAGTTTTCTATGATTATTCAAAAGCCTTTGATATGGTTAACCATTATATTTTAATTAAGAAACTTAAAGTAATTGGAGTCTCTAACAAAACTTTGGATATTTTTCATGATTACTTAACAAAAAGAATGCAATTTGTACAGATTGGTGATTCAAAAAGTACAAAGCTGCCGGTTAAATGTGGAGTTCCATAAGGAAGTGTCCTTGGACCATTATTGTTTAAAATTTTTATAAGTGATATAAAAAATATAGATTTTAATGGTAAATTGTTTATGTATGCGGATGATGTGTGCTTATTTTACAGATATAAATACTCGGAAGTTTTAAAAACTCAAATAGAGTACAATGCAGCTATATTAACTGAATTTTCTCGCTGTAATAGACTTATTATAAACCCAGTTAAAACAAAATTTGTAAGATTTAAACCCCATAATTCAAGAAATGATGATAAAATGTTTGTTTATATTGATGGTATTGCTCTGGGATGAACACATAAACACCTTAAAAGCTAAGATTTCATCTGGTATTGGGATACTATACAAATTCAAAAATAAGCTTAATACTTCAATAAAATTACTCATTTATGAGTCAATTATACACTCTCATCTGACATATCTTCCCTCTGTATATGGTTGCAGAAACAATAGCTCCTTAAAATCCCTACAATCAGCTCAAAATAAGGCTTTAAAACTAGTTTTTAATCTACCTCTTAGATACTCTACCTTGGACTTATTTAAAAAATATGCCAAAAATATTCTTCCTATACAAGGATTATATAAACAAAAAGTTTTGATGTATGTCTTTAAGACGATTAGGGGAAACGGTAATCGCCTCATACAATTTCCTCAAAATATAGCCCAAACACAGAGAAATACTAGACAAGCTTCAAATTTAAGCTCTGTAAGATGCCAATTGCCAGTAAATTTACGAAATATTGAAGTTTTTTCAACGTTTAAAAATCAAATTAAAAACCATTTGCTACAAAACATAGAAACACTTCTAATATAAGAATTTTGCTTGTATATCTACCTGTATACTAAATATATATTTTTTATATTTCTTTAAATAACTAAATGAAATCAAAATTTATTTATTATTTTTTAATGTGATATGAAAAGTTGCCTACATATTAGCCTCTACAAAGCCTTAAGGGCGCTGGGGCATACATTTTAAATTTTGTTAAAATACTATTGAATAATAAATAAAATTAAAAAAAAAAAAAAAAAAAACACCCTTTTATCACGTCCATGAGAAAATTCCATATATATTTAAAGAAAAACTTAATTTATAAAAAGTTGGCCACATTTTCATATTTTATATATATATATGTTTTTAAAATAGTTTAGATGTTTTTCATCGCTTTAAACAATGTTTGTTTTTTACGTGCCTTCTTTAAATTCTGTCTGTGTCAAATATTCAGGTTATATTCAAATAGTTGTTCTATAATCATTTTGTACCACACGGCGTATGATGAATACGATATTATGTATACGCACTGATTCCTCCCTAATTGATTTTACACTGTAGGTAAAACCACACCACGACGATGCCGCTCACGTAGTACAAAACGTTCTCTTGGTTTAATATGGGCAAATTACAAAGGTTCGGCATCTTTTCAAATTGGTTTTTTGAGGTTTTCTTTGCAAATCCAATTAGTTTTTAATAGATTTCCCAATTGGATTTGAAAAAAAAGGTTTAAAAACAGGGAGTTTTATTCAAATTTTTGCAAAAATCAGGGAAATTTGCTCAATTTTCCCCTGTTTTCTCACAGTTTCCGAACCTTTGTATTCTGTATAAAATTTTATTTGGCCGCTGCCGGCGTTGCAATCTCTATTCTATTCTTACTCTATAGTAAAAATTCAACTTTTGAAATGGCATGCAAAAACCAGGGATACGTGATCTTTATTTTGGGTCTCAGAATTCAGTGGCGAACCCCGTTTTGAAAAGTCAGGTCGTCTTAACAAAGATATTTCGATTTTAAGTTTGTATTAACTCAAACTATTTTTTGATTAAATTTTACTGAAAAGACTTCGAAAACACTTTTGCAATGACTTTATTTATTGTTTTTTTTTTACTTAATTCCTATTTATTAATTTTTTTTTCGTTTGAAATAAAAAATAAAAAATCTAAATTTTGTTCAGAAAATAAAACGGCATAAGAGTCACTAAAATCTGTTGCAATAATATTGCGTATACGTATTGATGTATTTTAACTAGAATTAAACAAATCCCAGTGTAGAATTAGTATTGGGGTAGAATTATTTTTTGAACTACAAATAATTAAAATAGTAATACCCATCCAAAAATCGAAATATATATGAGCATACATGATCATACATGGGCTTGTTAATGATCATACATGGGCATACATGGTCATATACGTCCATACATGATCTCATATATGACCATATATCTTCGGATCCGAAATTTGAGGGTATATGGTGATATATGTGCATATATTATCATACATGCTCATATATTATTCATGTATGCTCGTATATGGAATACCCTCAAATTTCAGATCCGAAGATATATGATCATATATGAGATCATGTATGGTCATATATTGATCAATGAATGGACGTATATGACCATGTATGCCCATGTATGATCATATACAGGCCCATGTATGATCATGTATGCTCATATATATTTCGATTTTCAGATGGGTAATAATATATATTTTAAATATAAAAATCCTTTCGTTAAAATATAATCAAAAAATTGTGTCAGTCAATACAAACTTAATATTTGAATATCTTGTTTAAATGACCCGACTATAAAACGGGACTCGCCAATGAATTCCCAAGGTTTTCGTGTGTCATTTTGACGTACTTACTGTGTTATTTGTGATGACAAAATGCAAATTTCAATGTGTTATTAAAGCCAAAAAATATTGGATAAAAGAAAAAGGAAGAAAAAGCAAACAAGTTTTTTTAAGGAAATAGCGAAATTAGCAAAAAAAAAACGTTTTTTTTATTCGAAAAGTAATTTTTTTGAAATTATTACGATGACAAATTCAAAAAAGTAAAAAAGTATTAAAAAAACGAAATGGAACTTTTAAAAATGCTGCAAAAATCTGTTTCCATTTATTTTTGTTTTCAGTATAATATTGGTACAATTTTGACTTTAAGTTCCTTAACAGTATCTCAGTCATTGTAAATTTTATATAACATATTTTTTTAGAACTAAAACTAAGCAAACATTGCTGTAAAATTTAAATAAAGAAAAATAATATAATAAAGAAATATTTTAAAATCAAAAAGGAATGAATATCAAATTAAAAAAAATATTAAAAATTAAACAATATAATATAATGTTTTATAACTGCCATTAAAAAAAACAACACACGAGATTCGGCTTTGAGATTATGTGATAAACTATTCCAAAGGTTTACAGCAATGACAAAAAATATTCTAGGAGAGGACAGATATGTATAATCAGGTAGAATAATGTTGCACGTGCGTGTGAAGTTTACAATTGTCAACTTATTGTATAAATAGTCTGGTTGACGTGTATGAAAAATTTTGTGTAAAAAAATAATGTTTCAAATGTTTAGGTATGATGATAAAGAACACCCCAAAATCTTCAAAGAATATTGGGATATTCGGTCATATTTCCTTTTACTGAAAATATATCCTGCCCAATTATTAGTATTAATTTGCAATTTACCCTTCGATATTTCGTCAAATAAACAAGAAAAATATTATTTTTAAATCTACGGTAATGTTAAAAATTCCGTGATGATTTCTATTAACAATAAAGTCGTTTTACAACAACATTTATATTTTCAAGTATTAATTATATTAAATTTCATTCAGATACGCATTCATATAAAAATGTTAATTAAAAATCAATTTGAGATACAATACAATTTACTTATTTATCTTGAAAAAATTTAATAACAATCCCTTAGATATTTTATTTGTGAGCTTTCGGGGAAAAATTTGATTTTTTGTAAGTTGATTTGCACTGAACAAATAAAATAAAACTTCCCTTTTTTTAACCAAAATATTATGTAAGTGTCACTTACCACATCAGCCTCTTTGATAGATGAACACTTTGTAGTTCAATCAGTATTTAATAAATGACAGCAAAACTCTACCACAAAAAAGGAAGGCAAATCAAGATTGGTTTGGTTTACAACCAAATCACTTCATAATTAATTAAATATGAAATAAACGTCATAAACATATAAATTATAAATTAATTGATGTAATACATAAAGCGTTTGATTACTTAGCAATTACAACCACAAATAAATAGAGTTAGGTCTGATAGTTTATTTCAAATCAACCCAAATTTATAAATTTAATTTATTTTAATAAACCTGAGATTAGTATATAGCTCAGATTATTTCTTGCAAGGAATTTTGTGACCTTATCTTTATAAAAATTATAAAAAGTTTTTTTATGTTTATTGATTCAATTGATTCAGATGATTTAACATTTGATAAATATTTCGAAAAATAATAATTTTCAAATCAAATTGGCTGATGTTTGAAACTTTGAATAAAAGAAGTCACACCCCTTTTAATTTTAACAGATAGTGTAAAATATTAACTTTTAGTTAAACAAAATAACGACCAAAATAATAAAACAAGCCAAAATAGAAAGTGAAATGAAACAATATCTGAACAACTATAATTTTGTAGTTTGTTTCATTGGGTCAAAAATTTCTTAGTACGAACTATAAGTCTGGCAACAGGTTTGTATACCATAACTATTTTTATGTGGACATTAACTAAAACTGGGATTCTGAAAATTTTTACAGGGAGGTGCATATATAAGAATAGCCCCCCTCTTATCGTCCTTATGCAAGGAATCTAAAATTTAAAATATGTTTTCCCGGGGTATGACCAATTTCAGTGAAAAAGTGGTTTTTGCAATATCCAATAAGAATGTGGCATAAATAGTGAAAACGTGTCCCTTGATCTGTCAGCCCATCGCATGGAGCTAGAAAGATTTCGCCTACAGTACAGAAAGGGCAAAAGGAGAAAATCCCCCCTTTGCATTCTACCCAAAAACCATAAGGCTAGAAAATAGTCATTTAAAATATGTATTCCCTGGTGTAAAGATTTACTTTTTAGAATATACAATTAAAGGGTGATTAAAATGGGAGTTACTTTAGTGACCCTTTAAGTTAGATATCTGAAATTTAAAGTTGAAATAAAATTCCACAACAAAAAGTTTAAACGAAATTATTTAAATAGTAAATCTTGAAAAACACACATATTTAAAATTTGGCAGGACCATTTCCGAGTAGATGTCCAAAAATTCCGCATTTTCAGTTATAGTATGTTCCAACTCTAGCGAACATGTATTTTTAATTTCAAGACTCTAGCCAAAGAAGTGCAAGTGGCAGGCCGTCAATCAGAAGAATTTTCAGCCTCCCTCTAAGTTTTTTTGAAAAATTTCGTCTAAGCTGATGTCTACAAAGAAGAAAGAGCCTGTATACCAAATTGCAACTTACTAGCTCCTGGGGTTGGAATTGTTCGTTAAGGGGGAGATTCTTCGCCCTGTAAACCTCAATTTTTATTCTGCAATGAGTTAGCCCATACCCCAGGAACACATATATCCAATTTCGAATATGTAGCTAATGGGGTTTGTGAAGACTTTTCCCAATTTTGCCCTCCCTCCCCAGTAGAAATTTAAAAAAAATGCCGATGAGGAACTCTCATATCAAATTTCAACTTCTTAGGTGCAGAGGTTTGGACAGGCCGTTAAGGAGTATACTTTCCCTTTCAGTGAGTGTGGGAGTCAGTCAGTCAATAACTGTAATCCTTTATATATAGAGATATAGATTATATTTTGGAAGTTCAATTTGAGTTGACCTTTTTTAAATTACTTTATTATATAGGCAGTTGAAATACTTCAAAGGAGATATAATAAATTAGGACAATTAATTTAAATAATTTGTTAACCTTTGTAAAGAGTTTTAATAATCCGTTTTATGTTTTGCATAAGTACTTTAATGTTATACAGATTATTTGTAGTGTTAATTGTAAATATTGACCCTTAATTGTTAATCAATTTAGTTTTTTTCAATGTATCGCACGAATAAAGTCATTAAATCCATTTGAAGAACTAAACAGAATATGGAAAAATTGGGTGAAATCATGTTAACTTAATTCAGAGGTCTGGGTTTTACTTTTACGGAGTAGTACTTTTATGTTAATGAGAGTTTAGAGATGTGACCAAGAAGTCAATTTTCAATGTGATGACTACGTGATTTTCATATAAACCAGTAAATAGGGAGAACCTAAGGAACAGGTTGTGGAACATCTAATTTGAAGTATAGACTGGCGATATATGTATATGTTAACATAAATTGCAGCAAATGTCAAAATTAAAAAATCGCTAGTGTGAACCACTCGATTTCGTACATTTTTATTGCCGGCAATATATGTCTCAAGAATTCTCCAGCAGTATTCGTTAGCAATTATTTCTAAGATAAAACGTCAAACTAGCTGTCATTTTTCTTTGACAATTATAAAAAAAGACGCCACAAATAAAAAGAGGAACATTAAAGTGCAAATTTAAAAGAATTAAATAAATTTTTAACAAATTATAAAGCAAAAATATAAAAATTAACCAATTTTTTCACTTTATAAGTGTAAGTATTTACAAATAAAAGAACCCTATTCCTTAAAATTTTTTAAAATATGAGTTTACATAAATACGTGTTCTCCACCCTTAACATAGGCTCGAAAATCAGCAATTTTGTGCCGTTATTCGACCGACGCATTTTACTTATTGTTAAGATTTTTATTTTTAACATAGATGGGGAGTTATATTGCTTAAGCATTGGTTCTAATTTATGTTCCACAGCCAGTTCTTTTTGTATGATGTTTAACCTAAAAGCAATACGTTCTTTTCCTCCTGCAACAGGGTAACTGGTACTAGAATTAGTTCTGTGACAGTGAAATATTGCATTTGACTGCTAGGTATCAGTTCTAGAAGCTGTCCCATTGAACCAGTGGTAAAAGAACATATTAAAGAATAGATTCATAGGTAAATGGTTCTGAAAAATTTTACTAAGAAGGGATAGTTCTGTGCTAATTTTGCAACCACCGAGCAATAATATGTATACAGACCATGGACTTTTTTGTAAATCTCCATATTTTTTATTCTTGTATTAAGCAAAAAATCTCATTTTTGAAATGTTGGCTGTTACGCTCTTATTCTTGCGAGACATTCATTTGTTATCTATTCAATTCATAGTCTTTGGTACTTTCATTAGCCATTATAGCGTGTTAAGACATCGTAACTTTTCATTATATTCTTCTTCTCTAATAATATATTTTAATTTTTTTTTGTACTATTTGGTGCGGTATTAAATTTTAATAAAATATTGTGTAGCTTATTTTTGGTAATTTTGGGGTGCGGTTTTTGATTGATTAAAGGTTTAATAATGCGGCAGTTTAATGTGCGATTTTATTAATAAAAAAAATTTATAAAATTATGGAGGGGGAATGTTTATCATTGTCTTAAGGTGTAATACAGCTGCCATATTTGACGATTAATCGTAATTTTTTGTTAATGTATCTTTTTTTTTTCAAATGATGTTTTGACTACATACAGAAAAAAAAAATTTGGTAAATTTCCAACTGAAGTTCGGTTTCTAAAAGTGAAATCAATTGGTTGGTTAATACAAAATATTCTTTAATCACATTTGAATTTGGTTAACCTAATTAAATTTATTCGTTGTCGCAACCAATATACACTTTTCTAATCGGTTCACACTTTGTTTTTCTGTGTCTATATTTTGTTTTTTAATTTGGGGGAAAAAAATTAATTAAATCTTATAATTTTTTTTTTAAGAATTTTATGTAAAATATTTCTTTTACCTGACCTTTATTTATGTGACTTTAAGTATTTATAGAAAAAATAATAATAATCAAAATATAAAGTCCTTTAATTAAACTTATTTTTTATAATTTTAGAATTCAATTTCATAATATTTACATAATAAACCCCACCGTTTAAACGTCGATTTTTTTGAAATTCGGTTACATACTAGAAAATTCAAGGTTGTTTTCAATTTTTTTTTTAAGTCATCTCCTATGTTTAGCGTAAATGGCGGTAAAATTATTAATATTTTAAACAGTTTTTTGTTCTGTGAAAAATTTCGAAATTTTCTGTTTAAAAGGTAAAACTCATTTCCTTCAAATAACAATAAATCACTAAAATAAATTTTTTAAACGAAAAATTATGATTTTTTTTTAAAGTTGTAACTTGAAGAATGGCGTTATTTCACTACTTATAAAATATGTATACTCTATAAACTCCAACAATACCGGATTGATTTTTAAAAGCCCCGTTGAAAAAAATGCCTTATCATTAAATTTTCCATACACACACAAAGAGAAAAAATTTGAGAGTTCCTAACTGAAATTCGGTTACAATAACTGAAGTCTGGTTGCTACAACTGAATATTAATTTCCACAACAAAATTCAATATATATAACGAAATTTTTTTTGCAACACCAAAAATATTCATCAATCTTATTTAATTAGGTTTGTGCTAACTAAATTTATTGATTGTCGCAATCAAAATATGAGTTTTAATTCAGTTGGCTCTTTATTTTTCTGGTTGGGACAACAAATGATTTGGTTGCAGAAAGCAAACCACCCGTTTGGCACGGAGTTCAATTGTCTCAATGAATACGTTTCCTCTTTGTTCTGAATGGAAAACACATTTTTAACTTCAGGTTTCTAGCCAAAGCGTTTTGTCTTATTAGTGATTGTATCCATTCAACAGATAACATAAATATAATAAATATTGAATTTCTAACGAAAGCTGTTGGGGCAGATAGTTAAGGGAATTATTTACGCCTTTTAAACTCGCATGTACACTTTATAATGAATTGAGCGGATTAAACAATTACCATTTCCTTAATATCAAATGTATTGAACTTATTTTCATTAACATTTTTATAATTCATAACAATTATAAAATGATTTTATTTTACTGATTAACCACTATCATTTTTGACTTTGCTAGTAACGGGTCATTTAGCAGTGACAAAAAAAGACCTGAAAAAGGTAAAAATAAAAAAAACGCTAAAATAAAAAGATATTTAAATTATATGTTCAAACCGAATAATATACCCAATGAAAAATTTAGATATTTTTCAAATGAACTAAAATCGGTTGGTACAACTGAATATTGGTATCCACAATAAAATTCAGTTGAATTTTGGTTGCAACACTCAAAATATTCAACAATCACTTTTAAATTCAGTTGGCAATTTATTTTTCTGTGTGTATCCCAAAAATTCAAATTCCAATTCATTGCATTCCCTGTATTTAGTGTTTCAACACACAACAGACTAATCCTAAGCTGGGCCGAGAGCACATTGGGCATGGAGACACGAACGTGCTGTCAGTTTGGCAAAACGATAAATTGGCTAAAATATAAAAAATACATCAGATAGAATACTTCTAAGAATCTCAGAAGATAATGATACTTCTAATAAAACTAAATCTTAAACTCGCTGTTTAGCTTGCAACTGAACACGTAACACGAAACAGACAACATACTATTTCTTCTGCAAACGCCGAACAACTTTTTAAAAAAAAGGAGAGCTCGAAGACAAAGATAACAGGCACAACCCAAAGTACGACTAAAAGAATGCACAAAGAAAATAAGAAAAGTACTGGAAGCTTCTCTAATCGCGTCCCTAAACAAATTCCTTAAAAATCTGAATCCAACATCAAGAACTGACCACTCTTTATGGTGAGCTACAAAAAATCTTAAAAGACCTGTATTAAGCAGTCCTTCTCTAGGAAAACCAAATGGAGCCTAGGCATGAAATGACCTTGAAAAAGGAGAACTCTTCGTGGAACACCTAAAAAGGGTATTCATACCAAATACATCAAATAATATAGAGGAATTGCCCCTGTTAAGCCCCAACACATAATAGAAAACTCCCTAAGGTTTGAGATGGGAGAGGTCGAACAATCTATTGTAGAACTAAATCCAAGAAAAGCATCAGGGATCGAAAAAGTTTGTAAAAAAATGCTAATAAAATTATACAGTATTGCTTTTAGAATAATTTTTTTTCATTTTTAATGCTTTATTACGTCTTGATTGAGATGGTGACAATGATACCCAAACCAGGCAAGGATAAGACTAAAGTCGAGTCATATAGACCAATCAGTAGTGTGGCCCATATTGTATACTCAAAATTTCAAATATAATTTACATATCTAGGCACCCCCTAATTTTTTAACTAGTAGTAAAAAAAATTTATTTTGCAAAGTTTAAAGTTAATATTGCTGGTGGAAGTGAGTGCTCAAAGACATGTAGCATTAGTAATAAATTTAAAATATATAGGGAATTAAATAAAGAAAAACTGGTTGAAAAATAGTAAATTATGTTATATTATAGTGTTAAATTGATGAATATGAAATTTTGGAACTGTACTACTATCAACTAAAGTAAACAACTTAGTAGGTGCCCTGGAATATCTTTTATCAAACGTTTCAAAGCCATTAGAAAACCTACACTCACAATATTATTTCATTAAAATAATCTAAAATACATTTAAAATTAATCGAACACACAATCATCAATCATTGTTTTAATCGACAAAAGTAGTAAAAGCAATCGAAAGTAGTTTTAAACAACCATCAATTTTTAACTGACAAAACGTAGAAAAAAAGAGATTTTTGTGGTTTGTTTTTTTTAATTGAAATTTTTTTATTTGTATGTAATTTTAAAAAACACAAAACTCACATATGTATATATTTTCATTTTCTATGTCTGTATCTATATTTCAATAATTTCTTGTAATTTTTATTGAAATAATTTTGTATATAAACAAACTATTTTGGTAAAAAAAACAAAAAGGAAATATAAAGGGTGGTTAAATTTTAAGGGCCGATGTTGAATGTGAACCACACCTTAACGTCAAGTTTTTTGCTGCATTTCATTTGACATTTCTCAATATCATACTAGCTCAATTTCAACCATGGAAAGATACACAATCGAGCAACGCGTTAAAGTTATTCAGGCTTATTATGAAAATGGGCGTTAAAATCAAAATGCATATCGTGTACTTCATGATTTTTTCGGTCAATTTAATCGTCCAAATGTGCGTAAAATCGGAAAAATCGTGCAAAAATTTGAGCAAACCGGGTCTGTAGGAGATGTGAAAACACCAGTGCATGCTCGTACAGCTCGTACTGAAGAAAATATTGCTGCTGTTCGCGATAATATGGCTGAAGAGCCGTCCACCTCAACTCGTCGTCGTGCCCAACAATTGCACCTCTCACGCTCGTCGTTGATGAACATTATGCATAAAGACTTGCATTTACACGCCTACAAAGTGCAATGGACTCAAGAACTAAAGCCTCTTGACCATTCCAAACGTCGTCAATGGTCAGAATGGTGGCAAGAAATGGCAACAGTGGATGATCAATTTTCGAAGAAAATCATCTTCAGTGATGAGGCACATTTTCACTGCAGTGGATTCATCAGTAAGCAGAATTGCCACATTTGGGCGAATGATAATCGAAGAGTGATTGTCGAAAACCAATGCACCCACCTTATTTTTTCCAAAATGAGGCCGGTCAGGTAGTTACTGTGAGTGGTGTTCGCTATCGTGAGATGATAACGAACTTTTTATGGCTCCAAGTGAAAGATATGGATGTGCATGATATGTGGTTTTAACAGGACGGTGCCACTTGCCACACAGCTAACGAAACAATTTTGCGCGACAAATTCCATGGCCGTGTTATCTCACGTTGTGGCGATGTCAATTGGCCGCCAAGATTATGTGATTTGACACCGTTGGACTTCTTTCTTTGGGGTTATTTGAAAGAAAAGGTGTATGTCGATAAGCCACCAACAATTGAAGAGCTTAATGATGAGATAATTCGGCACATTAACGGCATAGAACCTCAATTATACCTCAGCGTCATCGAAAATTTGGACCATCGGATGGAGGTGTGCCACCGAGGTCGCGGCGGCCATTTGGCCGATATTTTGTTTCATACATAATTGAACCATACCATATTATCATAATAAAAATTTGTGTTTTATTCAAAATCAACATCAGCCCTTAAAATTTAACCACCCTTTATATTATATTAGAAACAGAAAATAAAAAATTTTACATTTAACAGAAAATATCAACTCCAACTGAATGTTTGTAAATTCTTATAGATTTTTTTTTGAATAACTGATTTAAATAGTAAAAAAATATCTTTCTATGCATTTCAATTGATTCTTTATTAAATAACAAACTCTACACGCAGAGAAAAAACATGGTTGCAATATGATCACTACTACTATATTGTGCTTGCTGCAATCGTGTATGGTTGTCACAACAAAGTTGTTGGTTTTCTAATTATCAACATGGTCGCTACCATGTTTAGTAAATATTTTACTATTTTATGATTGGCACCTTCTATTTTGTATCATGATTGGCTGTAACCATACTGTGGTGACAAAAATTCTGACTATGAAAAAAATATGATAATTATGCAACTATAAAATGCTGCCAACAATCAATAAATTATTATACACTCGAAGAAAGAAAAGTTCTTAAAGTCCATGATTTTTTCCTTAACAATTTTTCTTTAAAAAGTCAATATTATTTTTTTTTGAAAAAACATTTCTAAATGAAATATTCTTAAATTCAAAGAGCTTTTTTATAGTTTCTAAAAACTTTTCGTTTAAGATATTTTCTTAGATTATGTATCATATAATGATAATCCAGGAATCATAGTATAGTTATGAGGGACCATAATATGATAACATTTTAAGTATACTGTGATTACGTGCGATTATATTATGATAAATTTATTATAACAAGTTTACTTAGGATTATAAATTATATGGTAATTTTTAAATCATAATATAACTGTTGGGACCATATTTTGGTAAAAATATGGTAATTTTATTATCATAATATGATAACCATAATATAGTACGATTATGGTTGGCACAACCATAAACCCAAAAATATATGATGCTCTTCGAAAATGATTGACCCAACTATGTTTTTTCTTTGCGTGTACGTATTACTTTTTAAATAAACTACAGTCGGTAACGGAAAATATATTGTGAGTGTACTAATGAAAAAAATAACCCTTAGCTGTTTATCAAAGTAACTCTGTCCAAGATTATCAGTATGTATTTCTCAAAAGTCATGATACCATAGAGCAAGTCCATAGGCTAGTAACTATTATTAGAACACTACTATTTGAGAAAGTTTGGCACGACGGTTTACTGTATAAGATCAAAAATAATCTGCCATATAAGAGGTTGCACAGGTCATTCCAAGGGGCATCTTAGGTCCACTGCTGTACAGTATTTATACATCTGACTTGCCAACTAGTTCCTATACTCACAATTCGACATATGCTTAGATTGTAAAATTCTGATTTACAATACAATTTTAAAACCAATATGATGGTATATTATTCAGCTATGGGGAACCACCTCTGAGTCTAATATTGAAATATAACAAAAAAGACAAAACCGACGTTTGCGAGTTATTAAAAATTAACCGTGGTTTATCAGAAATTTTTTTAGCATAGGAATTTAAATGTTTTTCTTGCAAAAACGAAATTGTGAGACACAATGAAAGCTACCTAAGAATACTTGGAACACACCCAAAGATATTGGCTCGACATCTGCTAAATAATCGTGGCCGCTTACGTCCAAGAAAGTTGGATACATTAGTTTCGGTGAACTAAATTCAACAAGGGATGCTTCTGAAAATATTTAAAAATCGTTGAGCACTTAAGGTTTTGTCTGGCGTTGGCTTAGCTAAATATTTTGTATTAGATTTAAGGATTTGAATAATTATTGTTAATACACATTATATGAAGTGACATTAAAAACATCTAGTAGAAACTCCAGAAGACTTTTTTATTAACTACACTCTAAAAATTTAATTTTAATTTACGACTATATTGTGTGTAATTTTTTATTTAAAACCACACATAATGCTTTATTTTAAGTACAATATGCTAAAAAAAAGTACTTAGCGAATTTTTGTTTATATTTTATTAAAAATAAACACATTTTATTGTAAAATACAAATAATTTAGTGGAAATTAGCGAATTTTTGTTTATATTTTATTAAAAATAAACACATTTTATTGTAAAATACAAATAATTTAGTGGAAATTAGTATTATATTTTAATTTTACACATTTGTGCCTAATTTCAAAATAATTTTTGTTTGAATAAAATTTGTCAAAAAATTATTTTTTATTGAGAAAAAATATACAGACACAATAGTCGATAAAAAGTCTGACCAATAAAGCCCTTTTTCGGTAATATTATTTTACATAATGATATTTTTATATCAGGCTTGAACCTATAAATTTGAAGTTTTGTTTTGTGTTTTTCGCCTTTCCTTGCAGAGATGCTAAATCGTTTATCAAAGGAGCCAAAAACAACAAAATCCCACACCATTTATTAATTTTCTTCAGGGCTAATCCTCAACACGTCGACTAAGCTTCATTAGGACGGGCCAATATTTAAATGTATAGCTGATTTGTGGTAATAAAATTTTAACAATTATCAATTGAATATTATAAATTAGTTTAGTATAAATAAAATTTTCAAGAAAATTCATGGTGTTTCTTATTTAACCCGCAGTTTTACCCAAAAACAGTATTTAAAAATAACTATTTTCATAAATTTGTGTTTTATTTATTTATTTATTTATTTATTAATTTATTTATTTATTTATTTGCTTATTTACTTATTTACTTACTTATTTATTTGTTTATTTATTTATTTATTTATTTATTTATTTATTTATTTTTTATTTATTTATTAATTTGTTTATTTATTTATTTATTTATTTATTTATTCAAGGTTAAGGTAATACATAAATGTATATGCTAAATATACTTTTTATTAGCTATAGCAACTACACTCTAATAAATGTTCATTTAGATTAACTACCTTAAAAATACTAAAAGTTTATAAAATTCAAATGTATAGACACATTGTGTCTAAAAATTTTATACACAAAACGTAATAATAAAACACTGTAAATTATATTAGAAACAAACTTCATGTCTGTAAATATAAAATTGTTATGTCTCAGAAAATATAAATATGTATATGAATTTTTATTGTTTTTTTTTTTAAATTCGTTTTATTAACTACCTGAAATTAGTTTTCGCAATTATTTCCTAAATTTTAAAATAAACCAAGAAATGTTTGTTTTTGCGTTTTTTATTACAAGTTAAGAATTACACCGGATCTGATACCAGAGTATACTTTCATAAGCCCTAAAATAAATTCTCCAAGCAAACTTATTTTTCTTCACAAAACTCTAAATATAATAACACCAAAAAGCAATTTTGAATTCTTCATATTACAATATTTTTCTTGAAGAAACCATCAGTTGCGGATATTATGTTCCAAAAATCTTTGTATATATACCAGGATCTGAAGTTTTGGATCTACGTGTGGACACAAATTTAACATACACTATTCAGCCCTTTCATCTGGGTTTTCGTTAAAAACCCATTTATTCCATTGTTGATTCATACAGGTTGGTTGAAAAGTTCCTGCGCTCGAAATGAAAGAATACTGTTTTTGTTACGAAATATATTTTTTTATTCAATATAATCTCCTAGAAGCTCAATACACTTGTTCCAATGATATTCCAATAATTTTATCCCATCCTTATAATGGTTTTCCTGAAGTTCTGCAAAATAACCGTCTACGGCTGCTATGGCCTCTTCATTCGGCGAAAAATGCTTTCCACGAAGCAATTGTTTGAGATTTCTGAAGAGATAGTAGTCACTGGGAGCCAAATCTGGTGAATACAGTGGATGTTCAAGCAATTCGTACTTTAATTCTTTGAATTTAGCCATCGTCAAAACACTTTTGCGAGCAGGTGCATTGTCTTGATGAAAAATGATTTTTTCTTTTTTAAACCAGGTCTTTTCTCACGAATTTTTTTATTCGGCTTGAAACGCTCCAAATTACGCAGTGAAATTTGTTTTCGATCCAGTTTTTGTTGAATTGTTAATGTGTGCGGCACTAACTTTCCAAATTGTTTTTTCATACGTAATTCTTCATGTAAAATATGGAGTACTCGTTCGTCTGAGATGCCTATGGCATTAGCAATTTCACGCTTAGTCAAACTTGGATCTTCACTAACCATTTAATGTACCTGCTCAATGATTTCAGCTGTGGTTGCAGTTTTTGGCCGTCCTTCGCGTGGATTGTCTTCAAGGCTGGTACGACCACGTTTAAATTCACCAGCCCAAAATTCAACGGTGCGTTTTGAAGGTGAGGACTCCTTATACACTTATAACAATTGTTCATAAATTTGCTTTGCTTTTAAACCCTTCAAAACAAACAATCTAATGACTGCACGATATTAAATTTTTTCCATATTAAAAAAAATCAATGACACTCCAATTTCAAATGGCTTGTAAACAAAGAAAGAATTGACAGAATGACTTGTAACTTTTCATGTGTTCTCAGGACAGTTATACCAACTTGAGAAAAAAAAGTTTGGAGCTAGCAGTGCCCTCTCTTGCTGAGCGCAGGAACTTTTCAACCAACCTGTAATCTGCCAATCAGTAATTAATAATGAACATTTCTCTTTGCGGCTCTTATATGCATTATAATATCTTTTTATTTTTTAAAATTAATGAAAATCGTATCCGACTTACCATGGTGCGTTGATTTGCAATTCGATTTTTGATCTTAATAATCCATTTATTGACTAAAACAGTTTTTGTCATCACTTTCGAACTAAATGTGTTAATTTTTTTATATTTATTAATATAAATAATAATTTATTGACATTTTTGATAACACACAAAATTTTATAGTTGAACACTTGTGCTTAGAAATAAAAAAATACTATATCAGTGGTGTTATTTACACCAATATGTGTTTATAGAAAGACAAAAATGTGTAAATTAACTTTTCAAACATGAAATGCTTATTTATAAGAATTGTGTGTTATTTTAAATAGTAATTTACACACTTGATTTTAAATGCATTTTTTTAGAGTGTAGGCCACATATATTCAGAATTTACACACACGTAGTATGTTGAACAAAAATTTCCACACACTTTTAGTAATTTTATGAGCATAAACGTAGGCAATAAGTTATCTACCATTATTGTAGTAATTTTCAATAAAATTTTATTAGAGTGTAGGATTAAGTAAACAATTTATAAATCTACATAATTGGTTAAAAGTGTGGCTTTATTAATCAAAAACCCAGAACAGATATCACTATTAATAATATTTAAAATAATTTACACATTCAGCATAGTTCTCCGGCTATTTTAAGTTCATTTTGATAAACTAAAAGCAATGAGTTAACATTAAAACTATTTAGTTTTTTGCGTTAATCCTTTCACGTGGTGGAAGAACGCCAATATTGTTAGATCGTGGTCTTTCCTCATAAATATATACACGAACCAAAGTATTCTCAGGCCAGAAGTTTGAATCAAGAACATTTTCAAAACATTCAGCAGAAACAGCAATTTTAAAATATGCAATAGATTTCGGTTGAGAAAAAATGAAATTCAATTATAAGAACCTTAACGATATTTTTAACTGGACACTGTTATCTCAGTTTATGTACTCAAGTTCTATTTAATAACTAGAGGACGATGAAATTACAATTCCTTGGTGGCTAGTAGGGTGATAGGATTCATGATGAATGCAAATTTTAAAATAACCAAAAAATGCAATTATACTGTAAATAATTTTAAAATACTGAATGAAACGAACTCATTTTCATCTTGACGATTTTTTCGCAAAAAATCTTCTGGCACCACTGGATACAACTATATTAAGTACAGAATAATTAATATATAAAACTGTTGAACAAAAAAAAAAAAGTAAAATTTCAATTTATATCTGTTTCTTTTATTTTAAGTCCTTCTTTAGCAGAAGGCTAATGGTGTTGTGTTTTATGCTAAGTATACTTTATTGCTTTTAATTTGTTATTCTATATTACTTTTTCTTTTTTTTTATTAAATTATAAGTAGCCACAAAAATTTTATGTTAGTTAACCAAGAAAAATCAGCATACACGCGTAAGTGTCCCTCGTGGAATGAAACAAAATTTTAATGTGGAGTACGTAATTAATATAAATGATGTGGAAGGAGTTTAGCTAAAGTAAAGAAGAAAATGTAAATTAAATATTAATCGTAAAGTTTAATTTTATAGTTGATATTTTTAATATGAAAATGTAATTTTAGTCTGGTTCGAGATCATAGACAATTTTTTTTCCAATTAAACAGTTTTTCTTAATTTTTTATATATAGGTAGTAATCGTGAAGAATTCATTCATTGTGCCCTTGAAAGAGCCAATTGTAAATATCTCTCATTAACTCACAACTCAAAGAAAAAAGCTATTTGTGCTAACATCTAATTGTTTTCTATTGATTTTTGTGTTTTTACATTCTCCTTTATTACAGTCCCAGCAAAAAAATGGTAGCCATTTTGTGACTTTAACTTCTTTCATTGCTTCCTAAACTTCAGTTAACATTCTATTTTGATTTTTTGCATATCTTAAAAAATCACTCTTCATTACTTCTAAAGCATAAGTTATAATAGTATATCGTATATTTTTTGAATCTAAAGCATTTATTCAAATTAAAAAAAAATAGTTCTGATGAATTTTTTTTGATTTTTTTATTAAATCATTTTTTTAGTTTAAAATTTCATGAGGGTTAGAATTTATGCAGTTTTGTAATTTTTATAAAAGTTTTGAAATATCAAGAAAAACTGATTTTTTTAACCTTTAATTGAATTTAGCTGGCCTGTCATTTGCATTTTTTCAGCCTTAAATATTTATGACGACGCAATCCGTGCATTTTTGCATTATGTGTAACACTACACCATTTCCAGTTTTAATTCAGAATTTATCAAAATAATTTTAAAATTGTGTAAAAATTATTTCAAATTGCCAAAAAAATGTTTTAAAATTGTGCAAAAATTATTTAAAATTGTTCAAAAATATTTTAAAATTGTCTAAAAATGTTTCCAAATTGTACAACCAGTTTTTAAATTATCCAAAAATATTTTAAAATTTGTATGAACATTCATTAAAATTTTTTAAAAATGTTTCAAATATGCTTTTTCACTAATGCAGAATTATTTATTTGTTTTAATAAAGAGTATTATTTTTCTGCATTCTTATGAATTAAATTTTAATCAAAGCTTAAATGCTACAAAGTATATGAACATTTTCCACTCATGCATCAGAATACCTATTCATTGTTTTATCATTGCTTCCTTAGATTAAAGTATGAGTAATGCTAGTAGCTCTATTTGAATACTTCCATCCTATGACACGCTAATGTAAAATTCATCGATGAAACCATTAGAAAAGAAGTGATGCCTTTGCCATGCTTTTATTGTTTCTTTGGCAGCTTCATTTTTGCTGGGTAATTAATGATAAATTTAAACTTTCAGATATTGATATCGGTCAAACAATATATTTTAAAAAAGCGAAGAAATAACCGTGGTAATGTAGATATAGAAGAACAGTTAAAGAGAATTAGCAATGTAATTAAAAAAGCCAACAAGGAGTTTATGAATAATTTCTATAGAGACAAATTGAGATATTAAACAGATAGAAGACTTAAGGTTTCAAATTAATGAATTTCCAAACGATTTTTGTAATTCCTTAAAAAAGGTTAATTCAATATGATGATACATTTCATTTAAGCTGTACAACTTATGATGAGGTTCAGATTATTATTTCAAATTTAACACCTAATAAAAGTGGTGGTCATGACAATATTTTGCCAAAAGTTATCTTAAATAACAAAAGTGATTTTACCCCTTATTTGGTAAATATCTTTAATAATATGATTGATAAATGCATATAACTTGAAATTTTGAAAATCCATAAAACTGTACCAATTCCAAAGGGAAAAAATGCCTGTACAACCGAGATGTTTAGACCGATTGCTGTTGCCCATCATTGACAATGTGTTTGAAAATACTTAGCATAATCAGATTTCCACTTATATGAGTAACAATTACTTACTGAATGATTTTCAGTACGGTTTTAGGAAAGGATGTGGCACAGAGGAAGCAGTTGTTAATGTTGTTAATTTTATATGCAAAGTATTGGATGAGTAGCAGTGGAGTAGCAGGTATATTTTTTGATTTAACTAAAGCTTTTGATCTTGTTGATCATAACATTTTGATACGAAAGTTGAGATATTATGGAATTTGTGGAAAAGAATGACACTGTCCAACAAATTAAGACTTTTTGAATGGAACAGAATAGCGACCCTATAATTCTGAAAGGGTATGTTGAGTAGATCATTTTTGTACGTCTGAGTTTTTTTTTACAGTGGGTCAAAGTTTTCATTTTTTGGTCGAAGGGAGCTTTATACTATATGAAAACAAGTAAAAAAGGGCTAAATTCGGCTGTGCCGAATCTTTGAATACCCTCCACCATAGGGGCTGAAGATGATATACGTATATACTAAATTTTGCATGAACTGTAATATGAATATGTTTTGTCAATTTATGTAACGAACTTTTGTTATTTAGTTTTAGTAATGTTATTTACAGAGGTCTGCTCTGTTAGCGACTTTAACATTGTTGCTTTTAACGTTAACTTAGTTATTAAGAGTAACACACATATAGCTCTAAAATGATATTATTCTCATAGTATGTAAGACAGTAAATTTAATCGAACAAGAAGAAGACTTAATAACATTTTTACTTACTTAACAGAAAACAAAAATAAATACAGAAAAATTGTACAAATTTGCATGGACATTTTCACTCATAACTTTTGAACCGCTTAACCGATTTTGCTCATTTTAAATACCAAACTGCTCGGGAGGATGTTCAATAATCTGGGTAAAAATAGGCACCCCCGCTTGCGTCTTCGCGTCGTGATCGCCATTTCAACAGACAGACAGACAGACGGACATCGCTAAATCGACTTAAAATTGCATAAGGATCACGAATATATATACTTTATGGGGTCTAAAACCTATATTTGGACATATTACAAACGGAATGACAAACTGATATATACCCTCACAATATATGGTGGAGGGTATAAAAATGCTGTAAGTTAATGTCTGAGAGAATTCTTATGGTCAGAGTTGTATTGTGGAATTGTATGAGGATTATTTTTGTGGAAGATCTTAACCCTCTAACTGGTCTCTTTATGGGTCAATTTAACCCTTTTTTCGAGAAAATCAAAAAATATCCTTTAAAAAAAGACATTTAAGATTAAAATATTCTACGAAAATGTTTGCCGGAAAATTTCAGTGGGGGTCATCAAAGACACCAATGTTGTAAATAAAGCTCTTTACGCACCAACATATACAAAACAGGTAAAAACGGCGCCAAGTTCGGCCGGGCCAAACACAGAGTTCTCGCGTCTAGTCAGCTGTGACTTACAAATCGGGTGTGATATTTATTAAAATTAATAATAAAAAATAAAAGAAAAAAATCAAGCATAATTGAGCTACTAAGCAGTACATATCGGGTGTGATTTTTACTAAAATTAATACAAAAAAAGAAAAAATAAAGCTTAAATAAGCATGGCGGATTCTTTTTGCAAATTAAGAGATTGGTTTTGTTTTATTTGTGGACATTTTACGCACCATCAAAGCAGAAGAAAGATATTCCCTACAATTGAAGAAACATATTTTCTTTTCTTTGGAATACGATTTTTATCTGAAGCTTCGATACCAAAAACCGTATGTACTACTTGCGAAAGTGGTCTTTTGACCTGGTACAAAGGCGGTACTAAGGCGCTGCCATTTTCTGCGCCTATTACATGGATTGAACCTGAAGATCACAAATCAGATACATGCTATTTCTGCGTAAATTACAAATTTGGTAGAAGCCAAAGGCACTACGCGATAAAGACATACGAAGCAACAAATAATGTCATTTTACCAGAAGTGCGCTGTGAAGGTGTTCCGGTGCCTCAACTGCCTATACATACATTTTCGGTCAATATGACAGTCGCCAATACAGAAATAACAGCGGCGGTTGAAAACATATCAGATATCATTGGACCCGATATAAGAAAGCTGAAATATTATGTTCCAGATTGAAAAACAGGAATTTGATAAAAGCCGATGTAAAAGTTCCATTTCCAAGAAAAAGACACGCCGATCTGGAAAGTTATTTTAAAAAATCAGAAGAACTTGTATACTGTTGCAGTATTGAAGAGGTTCTAAAATATCTAAAGCTTCCACTGGACTCTTCCGCTTGGCGACTATTTATAGATAGTTCAAAACACAGCTTAAAAGCAGTTTTACTGCACAATGGAAATCAGCATCCATCAATACCGGTTGCGTATTCCACAAAAAATGAGGAAACATACGCAAATATTTCAAATCTTTTAAATAAAATTGAATACTATAAATATAAATGGGAAGTATGCGCAGACTTCAAAATGATTGCAATATTGACTGGAATGAAAACAGGATACACAAAATATATGTGCTTTTTTTGTAAATGG